>JAOUZG010040121.1:493447-505049 GCA_026289955.1 Argiope argentata
TTTTGAGTAAAATAGCTAAATGTGGTGCACAGATTCAGCATCTAAAGCGTAGATTTGAAACTAATTTTGGAACAAATCTGTCAAGACATTAACCATCCGTCGGTTGGTTTCAACTTCCGCTCGAATGTAAATGTACTATATTAACAAATCATGTTACGGATTTGTAGTACTGTTTGTTTCCTTGCTACGTACCTGCTATCACCGGTAAAAGAGATTTACAGAGTTAAATTGTTCCTTGCGTCAGCAAATTAAATCTGTTTCAAGCACAAGCATCTTTTCAAGTAAATCGATACATAAAACATTAAAATGAATGCGAATTGAATGGAGAAAAAGACTGTCATGCAATAATATCAAAGATGTTTGGAAATATACAATTGGTTGGGATTTCTCTTATTCTTTTTCGAGAAAACAGAAAGATAAAGTATTTTATAAGAATTTCATTCTCAACTTAATTTTTACGAAAATAGCAATTTCTTCGGAAAACTGCTTTGTTTGGAGGAATTATTTTTTATTGAATATAATGGGTTTGAAAAACGAAACCTTTAAATAAATTTTTGAAATACCAGCTAAATTCGATTTTTAAGCCTAAAAAAACTTTAAGATTGACAGCTTTCCAGAAAAACACTCGATTAATAGTATGCCAAAATTGTTTAACTAAGCCGTGCTTCACATAATTTTTAACGATACTCACCGCCTTCCATAAAATTTTACCCCCCCCCCCCAAACCGAAAGGCTATTTTACATTTTTGAAAAAAAAATAAATGATAGAATTATGATTCTTCTAATTTTTTTCGATTAACGTTATTAATAGTATATTTAAACAAATGATATTCATATTAGCTTGTTAATTTATCGAGTTACTGTAATTCATAGTTTCCTCTCTATTTTAACGAGCTTCAGCAAAACGTAAGCGTTATTTATTGCAATTATGTGTGATATAATATGTTCGAAATTCCTGATCAAAAGGAATTTTTAAGAAAATTCGTTAAAAATTAATTATAGAAAACTTTCATTTTCCGAAATAATTTGCCGCTTTCCCTAGGAAACAGCCTTTATCTCCTAATTCTAATTAACAAATGTGAAAATTTAATTTCATAAGAGTCCGTATAATTCTTTCAAATAAATTATAATTAAAATTTCAAAGCCTCTTGTTCTTGCTTAATAATTAGAACATGTATATGGAGTCTGTATCGCTTCGAAAACATTCAAAGAGAGCGTCGATAAATAGTGCATAAACGTCAAAGAACATCTGCTTCAATTTATCGCCAGAATGTATTTTATTTTTGTGAAAGGAACAAAGATAAGAGCAATGACATAACATCTGCTCAAGACAAAAGACTTCACATAAAATATTCAATCGATTCTTGAGTTCCAAAACGGGCATGAAAATATTTTCTGGCGACAATTTAAATTATAACATCGGCATTTCTTCATATATCATTAATTAACGAATTGCTTTTTAATAGCAGAACATAGCTGCTGAGGTATATTTCTTGACATTTTTAAAATTTAAAATAAGTGCTCTATAAATATTTTGTTCCCTTGTAAAAATAGTAATAGCTTATTTGTTTTACTTACTAAGGGGTTGAAACACGATATAAGTTAGAAATGAAACCTGTTTCAATACGAATGCTACTACCCAAGAAATCAATTATAAAAAAACCTGTTTCATAAAAGTAATCTATACTTGCTTCATAAAAAGCGCACAAACATCAGATGAATAATTGAATTATAAATTAGGGGAAAACATATGCTAAAACATTCATACAACTGAAAGTCTAATAACATGTGAACATGCAGAAAGATCGTGTAACATGCTAGTAAATATATGTTAATATACGAAGTTGAAGATCATATATAAATGAAGACCTAGCATTAGCAATAGGACATCAATTGACTTCTTTTTTTGTCTCTTGATGTCTGACTTTGGATCCCTAATACAAGACAAAAGCAGTGTTTTGTTCTTGTCTAATTAATTAAAAGCGCATTAACATTAAACTGCACATTATAGCAAACGTCATATAAATACCCCACATAATCATTTATCTTTTCTTGTACAGTTATTATTATTTAATTGATCAACTATTGGAAAAGGAATGAATCTGTACTCTAATGATGAATGATAATGAATAATGTTATTGAAAAACAATGCAGGAAAAATATTTAAAATTTATGAATTTTTATTATAAAATCTCTCTATATATACATTTAACACAGGATATATATGTAATATTTTAAAATAAAAATTAAACCCTAATTCCCATTTTATCCTAATTTAACTCGAATTATTTTCATTTTAAGATCCCTCATTTTCTGATCCTATTCAATCCCTTTCTCAATTTAATTAATTCAATAGAAGCTTTGTAGAATTGCTGAACGAGCTAAAAGACTACAGATTCCCACACTACGAGTGAAGGGACAAGAACTTGTTTATCTAAACAAATTCTTCTAAAAGATCAATGTATTTCCCTTACCTGTTTCGGCATGTGGTAATAAATTCCCTATCGTAATCTCATTGTATATAAACACTGTGAAAAAATCTTTTTTAATCAAACTCATATTGTATTTATGACCAGGGATAATTAGCTTCGTTCTTTTTTTAATGGTAATCTGATTTTGTGCCACGCTGTGAGCGGACGCGCCTTGTCCGCGTCGCTTGTACATAAATCGTATCTCCCTAGATGGAATAAAGTAATCTTAAAAATTCAACTTGTCTTCTCACTATTTCGGACACGAGTCTACCTCCTGATTTCAAAAATATGATGTTTACGTGGGCACGCACACACACACACACGCATATATATATATATATATATATATATATATATATATATATATATATATATATAATATAAAAGCCTAGAATGACATAGAGTGAAATATAATAAATACTTGGAAACTGCACTTTTGAATTAATAAATTTATAACCTGGACTTATTCCTGTGTTGAAAGTATAAAACTTGCTTGAATTTTAAAATATGTCTTTAAAAAATTGCTTATATGGTGCAGAAATTAGGAACGTCTCTTAAACTTTGATATTCAAAAAGAATAAAAATCTCTATTAAGATACAAAGACGCATCCATTCGTCAAAGTCTGGATCTTCCTTTATTCTTTTTAAGAATATAATTTTTCAACCTTTTTGTTTAGACTTTACCCTTTTATTTAAAGAATTTAAAAGATTTTCTAAAACAATTTTATAAATGGGGAGGGACTCTTAATCTTTATACTTCTAACAGCAAGAGTAACAAAAAAAAACTTTTGAAAATAAAATTTCAACTACTCATCAATATCACTCTCCAAATAAGATAAAGTTTAAATCTTTTTTTAATTTCTATTTGAGCTATTGTTCACTTAATTATAATATCCTATCAGAAATGTCAATTGCACCAGATATCCTTTGCTTTACACCAACTTTGCTTCTTGAAATTTAGTTTTTCTCGTTTTCTTACAATTTTATTCTTTTAAACTTGAAAACTCTTAATATGATCCTTGTTGTTGTTAGAGCATTTCTTTTAAATTCTGAGACATACAGACTTCAAAGAAATCCTATTAATTGGGACTTTAATTATATACATTCTTCAAAATTCTATAATTAAATATTAAGCCCTCAAGCAATTATGGAGGAATCCTTTTAAGAAATTATTAAACTACACAATTATTAAACTACAATTATTTAAAAAAAAACATTAACAAATTTATTAAACACTAAAATGAATTTTAAAATCTATTTTTAAAAATGGTTATGCTCAAATTTTTATACATCATATATATGTACACCTTGTGAACTTAAAATCACATAATAACACTGCTCTAATAACTAAAGAAAAAAGATTCTTTTTATTTAGAAAAAAACTTTCAATAAGGCTTTCGTAAATTTTAAAAAGCGTTTAATTAAATATTTCATAACAGCTTTAAATAAATTTTTGTATTGTATGAAATAATCTTATACGAATTAATTAAATCGTTTAAAAATTGTTATTTGAAAATAGACAAGATTTGAATTCTACATTTTTAGCAAATAACTAAGTTGTAAACATAAGGATTAGTTGTCGAGGAATGTTAATTATAATTTAAAAACGAGAATTGAAAAAGAAATTGAACTAGAAAGAGCTCCTGTAAATTACAGATATTTACACTATTAATGAAAGCCATTTTTAAAAATGATTTAACTTTGTATATTTCATGCATGTAAATATGAAATAATGTAATAAAGATATCGATCATTTTCTCATGTATTAGTGTTGTAAAACTATGTACATTGTTGGTTATTTTATGATAATTAAATATCATAATTAATTCAGTGCTCTTAATAATCTAACACTGCAATAGTTTGGCTAGAAACTAATGCCCAGAAGTTGTGCCATTAAGGAAATTAGAAATCACTAAAACATTATTTATATGGATTCATTAATGTTTGTGTATCATGATTTTTAAATGTATTAAAAACAAATCAGGAATAATAAAAGTAAAAAGGTTTTAAACATCATTTCATTAATGAGTTAAAAAGAAATTAATTTTTTACAGAAAAACAAGTAATATAATAACACAAATTAAGACACACTGCATTTATAACAAATTTTTGGCTGTTCATTAAAAATTTAAATATATTATAAATTAGATTATATCATGGAGTATCATCGTTAATTTTTTTAATTCATAGTTTTGAAAAAATATTATCTTTGGGTTTTAAGAATATATATAAAGATAAGCATTAAAAGTTCTTTAATGCTTATCTTTATATATATTCTTTATATGTAATTCTTTATATGATATTTATCTTTATATGTAATTAAGAATATTATAGAAAGAAAAGCACAAAAATTTCTTCTTTAATTAATTTACTTTTTAATTAAAATTTCAATTTACTTAGATTTTTTCAAAAAGAATCGTATGCCTTCAAGGATTTTTTAATCCAATTTCTGTTTTAAAAAATTAAGACAAAAAGATATAAAAAGATGTCGTAAAAATTATTCTGAGATTAAGGAATATAAAACAACTGAATAAACATATTTACTTATTTTATAGAATATTAAATTTATAAATGACTTATAAATTAGAATGTATGGTCTTAAAAATCTAAAATTTAAATAGAAGTTCTCTTCTAAAGAAATTTTATATTACTATTTAGAGCCCGAATGCAAACTTAAAAAACGTTAGTAAATTCGGTATAGCGGTTTATTTGCAACATTGCAACCAAACGGAGAATTATGACGTAACTGCGTAGTTTATTCAAATTTTGTTAAAATAAATTTTCTCTATTACAACCCGTTTCTGGGAAAAAATAAACTTCCTTGTCAGTTTTTATACCTCAGAAATATCATGTCACATTTTTAATGAATTTATGAAAAAGGAAAGAAAGATAAACTTAAGATGAAACGTGCTGCAAAATTTGTTTTGAGCATGAGTTGAAATAAATAAATATTTAAAATAACTAATGAATATGATGTTGTAAGATTTCATTTGACAACGATTGGTCGAAATGTTAAGGTAAGAAATTAAGAACCTGCACACATTAACATGGCACCATCTTATTTAGAAAAACTGATGATGAATCCTGCTGCAAGGTTTTTTTCTAATGTGAGTTGAAATTTAAAAAAATGGAAAATAAATAATGAACTTAATATTGCAAAATTTCATTTGACTGCTATCAGTCAAAATGTTTAGGTAAGAAGTTACAAACTTGCACATAGTAACATGGCCCTTAACTTAGAAAAACTTAGGATGAATCGTGCTGCAATACTTTTTTGAACATGAGTCGAAATAAAGAAATATTTAAAATAAATAATGAACGTAATGTTTCAAGATTTCATTTGACAACGATTGGTCGAAATATTAAATGTAAGAAATTTCGAACCTGTACATAATAACAGGATACCTAAATATAAATATATATTAAAATAAATTAATAACGCATTGCATTTAAAGATTTAATAGCACAGCACATTATCCTTTTTTGATCCAGATATTTTAAAATTACATACTGAAAACTATTTCAAAAATCTCAACTTCTAAACCATTTCTATTTTTATATTTCTTCAAAGAAATTCCTTTCTTCCGATTTCATTGCAAACATCCCCTGGTCAATTTATTTAGATATGGTGCATAACCATAACAAATGGTTAGACGGCATCTCAATTCTACCATCTAAACGATAAGATTGAGATGCTAGCATTTTCTTTTTATCCATTGTCTTCAGTAGGCTTACTATCTTTTCATCATACAAAGAACCTGTAATTTATGGCCTTTTATTCCAACGGATTTAGTACAAATACAGTGAAGATGCATTATGAATAAAGAATCATCAATCTGAAGTATACTCTAAAGGTAACGGTACCTTTTTCATGGTTACTATGCTTATATGATAAACTATGATATATGCACATTAAAAATGATATATAACCGTAACAATCTATTATTATAGCTACATTCATGTATTAAATATATCTCATTGTTGATGAACAGACATGCGTTTTCGATTTGAATAAGAAATATTAGTAGTTAAATGATAAATTGGTAAATGTTCCATTTGGAATAAATACGCTGAGCTTACATGGAATAATAAATAAAACTGGCGAATTAATTTAAGCCATAGACTTTTTTTAACAGAAATGTAAAGAATAATTTATTTAATATTTTTCGTTCATTACTACCCAGTAGAAAAAAATAAGAAAACGATTCGGTTTCTTAATTTTATAAGCTTCAACATTTCAAACATTTCTATTAAGGAATGGCATCAAAACACGGGTTCAGTCTTAATTTTCAAATAAATTAAAATTTGAAAGAAATAAGAAATATAACTTGTGATGAAGTTGGGTTAGTAATAAATCATACTGATAAATAAATTGGAGGCGTAGGCATTTTTTTAGGTTTTATCTATTCATTTATTGTTACGTCAAAAGAATAAAATAAATATTTTTTGTTCGGAAAAAGATACGCAGACGATATATTTATTCAGTTGTTTTAGGATTAAGCCTTTCAAAAATACTATTGGAGAATGATATTATAATCTAATAAATCACTGATTATGTTTTAACTTTACGATAAATCATAATTTCAAACAGTTGATCACATAAAACAACTTGAACCTTCTGAATTGATTAAACATACTGCATACATTGTCACAAAATAAAAAACAGTGTTTAGAAGATTCAGCAGAATAATAAACAGAATGAAATCAAATTTCAGGTAGACACAACAAAACAAATTCCTAAAGAAAAAAAATAGTTAAGAAAGTGACCGATAGAAGACATTTTGGCGCTGTTGAAAGAAAAACGGAGCACAGTGAGCAAAAAAAATGGATTATGCGAAATTTCATTAATGCTCGAGTGATAAAAAATGCAGCTGGGGATATGCAGCTGGGAGCACGGGAAAACACCTATTATTAATTAATATTAGAGTTCTTTTGGGCACGTGTAGTGTTTCCAGTGCACTGACCTACCAAATGTTATAAAACACAACATTGGATACTTCTGGTGCATTTTTTATTATTCATCTTGGGGTAATCGCCCCTTCCCCTTTCTTCTATATAATACATGTGAATATCATATTCGGTTGCATTTCCTTCATTAGTTTTAGCTGTACCTGCCTCCAAATATTAAAAAAAATGCATTTTAATGGCTCTCTGTTCATACTTTATATATATATAATATATATGTGTGTGTAATGATATTTTAAACTCTCAGTTTAAATTCAAATTAATTTCTTAATTTTCAATTTAAGTCAGCCTTAGTAGCTTCATTTTAAAATATTCTCTTATTTCCTGAACCATTCCACTTGTTCTAGTTAATTAATTCAACAGGAGCTTTGTAAAATTGCTGAGTCAGAAACGCCGGCTACTTTCCCACACTCCAAGTGTGGGGACAGAAATTGTCCAGCTTAGCACATTCCATTAAAAGATCTCTTGCAGGAGCTGATTCTCTTGCACGAGCTGTACATGTGATTGACATGCGTCAAACATCCCAATTAAAAGGTATTAGAATCTTGCTACCCCGTAATAAAAATATTTTCTTTAGTCTAAAGGTGCGATCATTCTTATACAACCTTCATGTTTTGAATTCATCTAATAATTGTTTTATGCATATTTCGAAATCTATATACGGCAAAATTCCTTCGATTCATTTTCTGAAATTCCTTTTCAATCCGTGGAATTAAGTGAAAGAGCAATTGCTAGATAGGACTGTAAAAATATGTCATTCGATGAGAATTATAGAAAAATATTATTTAAAGAAATTTATTTTTAATATATGCTCCAAAAGTGGAAGTAAATTATTCATGTTTTAATTTCTTTTTTTAAATTGTGCTTCAAAGTATCTAAAATGATGTCTTGATTAGTTTCATAAACAAGTATTCTTTTCATCTTTTAATCCGACAGGTACTTCTTGTTTGATAAGGCTTCAGTTTTTAGTGGTTACGCAAAACACCTTAATCTTTTTCGGTCAAAAACAAAGAAAAATGTTAATCCTGATTAATACGAGAAGCGGATAAATAAAAATAATGCATAAAATATAAAAGCGTTTTTTTAGTAATAATTCACATATGTTTACTCAATTTCATTGGAAGAGCTTTAATAAAGAAAATTAAGAAGCAAATAATAATAAAAAATTTGCATAGTGAAAAAAAAATTAAGAATTTCAGAGATAGAAATAGAAACTTAAAATATAAAACTTAAGCATTAGAACAGCATAAAATAGATCAAATATATTTCAGTCAATTGATGCTTATTTCGAGTAGAAGACAAAATGGCTTCTTTAATTGTATTGATAGTTCAAAATAGATTTCTCTATAGACAAATGAGTGTAAAATAATAAAAAAAAAGGTTTACATAATGGAGAACAATAAAGAATATGAAAGAGAGAAATAGAAACTTAAAATATGAAACCGGCATTCGAACAGCATAAAATAGAATAGATCAGAGATATTTCAGTCAATCGATACTTATTTGGAGTAGTAGACAAAATGTCTTTAATTGCATTGGTTGGCTAAAATAGATTTCTCTATAGACAAATAAGTGTAAAATAATAATAATAAAAGTTTTTCATAATAGAGAACAATTGAAGAATAGGAAAGACAGAAATGGAAACTTAAATTATGAAATCGGTATTCGAACAGTATAAAATAGATAGAATAAAACATAGACATTTCAGTCAATCGATACTTATTTGGAGTAGTAGACAAAATGTCTTCTTTAATTGCTTTGGTTGGTCAAAATAGATTTCTCTAGAGAAGGATGAGGGTAAAATAATCCCACCCTAATCAATGAATCTGACCACATTCGTATAAAATAACACCATTCGTACATAATAGAAAAAGATAAAAATCTTCGAATAAATAATATTTTCTTTATTATTTATCTGATAGCTATATTTGAGTAGCTATGAAAAAATCATGAGCCATTTGGCTACAGTATTGGTCATAAATTGTTATGAAAACATTTTATTTCATTAGTCTGATTAGTGAATTCAGGTGTATACTTAGTTGAAATTTGGTAAATAATTTATTAAAATTGTACAATATAACTGTGTGAGATTATGAGACTATGATGTGCATCGTATATTTGTAAAACATGTAGCAAAATAGTTTTCATTTAAAAAAATTAGGTCCTTTTGTACGTTCATTCATAACAGATAGGTAAATGAATTATTTTTGTCTTTTTTACCAGTTTTTAATTTCTTATATACGTAGTATAAAGAAAGTATAGTAATCCTTAAAACACTCAAACTTGAGATTTTTCTGGTTGGTAGAGAGTTGGATTCGCATCCCTTGGGTTGCGAGTTCAAACCCACCAGCCGAAGAGACTCTGCGTGCATGTGTGTGTGTGATGGTTGGCTGGCCGGCCGGCCCATGTTGGTCATAAAGTCCTCCATGTAAAGAGTGACACCACTGGGTGCATTGGGCTACAGGTGACCACCGCTCTATGTTACAAATCTAAATTACGATTTGTGGATGAATGAATGAAATGCATGAATGAAGTCTGCCCCATAAAAAGTGATTGTGACGTGTGTGAGCTAAAAGCCTGACTTCTGTCCCCTGGTTGATCAGGGGTCCATCCCCTCAGAAGAAACTGCACCCTTTCTTCCGTTGTAATGCGGAAGAAGAGAGCAACAACAACATGAAAAAATGCAATATAACTATATATATATAATAAACGAGAATTGGGTGTCTAAAAAATAATTTATTTTGAAAAAAATCGAAAGAAAAACAGAAAAAAGGATTGTTTCATAAAGGATACATAACGTCTATGAGAATTTCTTAACTTTTTCATAAAAAAAATCTTTGTTAAATCAAAATAGAGCTCGGATAATTATTGTTTGCTCTTTTGATGAGACAAAATAATAATGTCAAAATGTTTTTAGTTATTTCTCTGAAAATGTCAAATTACTTTATTAAAAAAATTGGAAGTTGTCTTTCCACAATTTTCCCGCGATAAAGGTATTATCCCGAAAAAGTCTTACATAACAATAGTGTACAGTAGTTACGAAATATTAACCTTTGGAATTGAGTATTTTTATTGACTCTTTCGTGTCATCCCCGGAAAGTCTTTTGGAGCGTGCTCTCTAGCGTGCAATTAATAGTTTTCGAAAATCGAATTTGTGCTTTAAATGCTTTTTACTATAGGTTTGAAACAAAAATTTGACCCAAAACTACACTTGTAACCACAAAATCCTTTACCAAATTTGACGGGTTTAAGTAATTCCGTTTTTGAGTTATCGTGTTTGCAAGTTTCTGACAGACACAACACAACACCGCTTCATGCCCCTGCAACTATAATCATCTGGTTATTTAAACAGTGTAATGAGCATTAATTGGAAGATATAATGAAAGTGACTGTTGTTAGACGTCACACAATTATCGGTTAGAATTTAATAATAATAGGAGATTTTAGTTTTGAATTAAAGAAAGCTGGATGCAGTGAGCTGTTTGAAATTTAAATGGAAAGTGGCTTTGTCTAATTAAGCTAGCTATGGAGATAAACTGAAGACTTATGCTGATTCCCCAAAACATACTTATAGTTTGTTTGAAATTAAAAATTTCTGAGAAATATTGTAAACATACAAAAGAAAAATTAAGGGACGAGGACAGAAACAATAATAAAAAAGAAAAACACAAAAAATAAAAAAAATGCATGGTAAAACACAAAAATAACAGAAAAAAGGTATGGATTTGTAGAGCTACTCTTGTAAATAGTGTTCTTAAAATTTAAACAAATCTCTGTTTTCTTCAATATGGCGAATCATTCTTTGAATTTTCGTCCTGGATCCTGGGGAAGAGGCAACACTACGGAACCAAGCACGTTCTAGTTCAGGTGTTGGCTTAGTCATATGGAAGGAGGAAGTCAGCAAACATTCTGTTGCGTAGTGGATCGGCTTAGCATCAAGATTTCCAAGATTGTGACAGACAGATAATCAATCCTCTTTGAAGTATTTGGTTTAAAATTCAATGGGTGTCTACACTGTAGAGGTTCATTCTGCGCTCTAAATTTTATCTATCTAGCTCTCATCGCCATATTAATCAATATTTGAAGAGCATAGAACAGACAGACTTTTGAAAATATTTCACTCAAAATTTGATAGAAATATACACTTTCGATGTTAATGACCAATA
>JAOUZG010040121.1:505059-527348 GCA_026289955.1 Argiope argentata
TACACTTGTAATCACAAAATCCTTTAACATATTTGATGGGTTTAAATGAATTCTTTTTTGAGTTATCGCGTTTGCAGGCTTCTTGCAGATAGATGATCAGTCAACTCTTTGTTGTATTTGGCTTAAAATTCAATGAATGTCTATACTGTAGAGGCTCATTCTGCGTTGTAAATTTTATCTATCTAGCTCTCTTCGTCATAATAATCAATATTCGAAGAGCATTGAACAGACAGACTTCGGAAAATGTTTTACTTAAAAAAAGATAGAAATCTACTATTTCGGTGTAACGATACCAAATTCCATTCTTCTAGATCAAAAAGTTTTTTGAATTATGTTTGACACAGACAGACTAAAAATGAGTTTTCATATCAGGGAGATTAAGAAGGTGGTGATTTCGTTAAATTCTCGATTTTAATATTTTCTTTATGATTGTTATGCTTTCTTTATACTACTTATGCGAGAAAGTAAAATCCCTTACAAAACAGTAAGAAAACGAATCATTTTTTTGAAATCATTGAATGAAAATAAAATAAAATTTCAGTTATCAAAACCCAAACAATTTTCAAATAGCAATTTTTTTGTGACTCAATATATTTTAATAAATTTATTATATAACCTTTTTAATTCAATTCAGAAAGTGTCTTGTATTCTGTTTCAGAATTATAAATTTTGGTTCTTTTGAAACTGATTCAAACTCTACCTGATTATATTTCTAATTTACATATCTATTCATGCTTTTCTTTTGAGCAATATTTGACCATCTCAAACACTTTCAAAAGCAAAAATTATAGAAACTTACCGACAAATGCAATAAAATTTTGTAAACTACGCTTTCAAAGACTCGGAATTCATCAATATTGTATAAATTCTTTAGAATTCAAAATATCTCAACGTGAATAATATAATTACTTTAAAAAAATTAACTATAATAAATTATCTTTGTTATTTAACATTAACTAATTATCTAAATATGCGAATAGACAGCTATGTAAACATTGGAATAACATGAACAAAACTTCTCAATGTGAATAATAAGTGATCATACTATCATCAAGAATTTACATTCGTTTTCAAAGCGCTAGTAAAAACAAATATTGCTACATGTATTCAGAAAACATTAATAGCAATAATTTATGCATAAACCTCTTCTCGAAATTAAACTGGGACTGCGCAAAATCTAGACAGCTTTTGTTTCAAAATACGCATTTTTTTAAGTAATAGAATTAAAGAAGTGGGTTTTGCAAATTTTACTCACTTTGGAGACTTTTCAATAATTTTTAATCAAATTTTCATTCTGTAAAAATGTATTTTTTTAACACTGAGACATACTTGCAAGGAATTAGCACTGCACATATGAGCGCAAAGTTAGTGAATTTGATAATCAAATTAATTTAGCGAGAAATCTTAATTTTCTTTATAAAAGAGCTGAAGGGTTGTTTATCGATTATTACGCTTGATTAAAAACAAAGAATGTGATTTAGGAAGTTCTCATCGATCTACATTTTTAATTTTGAAAGATATTTTTTCAAATTTTGAAACAAACAGATCAGTTATGAGGAAAGTATAATTAAATTTGTAAGTATTGTAATTTTATTATATATTTTAATAAATCGTCTTTACTTAATTCCATTAAATCCTGCAATACATTCTTTAATATTTTCGATTCAAATAATAACTATTTAGGGCTATACATTATAATTGTCTGCTTACCATTCATTATACTAGCATTTACATTCACTATTTGGTTATAGGAATACGTATGCTGTTTGATATATTACGTGAATCAGATATTGTACATAATAATTTATCACCATATACTATACATAGATAATATATAGTACATGGTGATAGTAAAATACATGCCTATACCCATTTCAGTAATATCATATAATGTAATGGAGTTAGTATACTAAATATCCCCATTACAATATTCAATAAAATTTTATAGATCTTACATTTTCCAAGGCTCGGTAGTGTGGAGATAGCAACTCAGTTTTGTGGTCGAAGAATTTTGGGTTCGAATCACTATTGATTCAATGAAGGATTCGTTGTGCTTGTGAGAAGTATATATAAAATTAGCATAGGCGTAACGATATCTTCCTTCGCCTTGAGGCTTGCCAATAATAGCTTTTCTACTCTTTTATTTTATCTCTTCCCATAGAAAAGTTCCTCAAATGTGGGAACGAGAATTTGCCGCATATGTCAGGTGCTCGCATTCCTGGTGGGTATAGTATTGTTGTTGGATCGAGTTATTATCCCACTCATGATGGATCGTACCTTTTAAAATGAGAGGTGAATACTTGTGTTTACTGTGATAGGTTATTTTGTGTCTATCTCACTGCTTAATTGATTCTCAAGACTACCAGTCATTTAGATACGCATTTTGCTAGTTAGAGGTAGTTCAATTATATTGTTGCATCATTATTTCCTATGCAATATTTTTGATAATGAAAAATATTTAATGTGTCTTAAATCATTCAATGTTTCTTTTTATCTTATTGATGTATATTCTTTTGAACTTTATTATCATATTTTGATTTGGATAATGTAGTTTAATACTTGTAATCCAATTTTATGTATAATATATTTAATAATTTTCTGAGAATTTCAGAAATGATACTTTTTTCTTTACTTCCGCAAAATATGTTTTTTTATCACGTTATTAGTCTTTTCTTCTTACTTGAATGAGTTGGAGTTCGAAAATTTTTTACATTATTGAATGGGAAAACTATGTTTGCTATTAGTGTCTAATAATTTTTTCTATTGATCTCTAGTTTTATACTATCTAAAATATTAGCTTTGGAAACGAGTAGCTATTTTTCAGAAAACTAAATCTGATATATCATAAAGCAAGAACCGTGACACTCACACACGTTGGAACAATTCAAGGCATTCTGATTAAATTTTAATGACCATATCATCACGACAGCATCGACAGGAATTAGGTTAGGCCCTAAGTGTCATCACCAGCCACTGCACATCCCTTCCAGCGAGAAGCACGTCCCATCATCGATAGGAGATATCCAGTTGGTCATAGATTCTGTACCCACAAGTTTAGCGAGAACCACTCACCATATTGAAAGATTCTCATCATCATTTCGGAGGTGTTCACCCCTCAGTAGAGAAGGCAACGAATGAAAAAGGGGGTAGTAAGGAAGATTTTGTGAATTTAAAATTTATTAAATTGGTAAATCTTGAAGTATTAAGTTACACACTGTAGTTTGAATGGCTGTAATAAACTCAGATAATATATTAGATAAGTCTTCAGGGCCAATTATATTATTATCTTAAATTTTGAGATGGGAAATTGCTGCTGTTATTTATTGAAAAAGAAAATCTGTAGAAATTATCAATTCTGAAAAATTAAACTATGGCGGCTGTACATAAGGAAATGTCAAATAATTGTAATAAATAACATATTGGTTTACTAACGGCACTAGCAATAAAGTTGTCAAATTTTTGTGAAAAATATTGAAAGAAAAGGTATTCTTCAGAATCAATCACTTGAAGGAATAGGAATCCATTTCTAACTTACAGACATGTTCCTTTTGAAAACCAGGATCCAAAAATGAGTATGTGCAGCTTTCATTTATATTTTCTCCGGTTTATCTCAATTTTATCAAACTGTCTTTTAATTTAGACTGTAATGTTTGCTTGAAGATTGTGCCTCATTCATTTGGGAATAATTTATAAGCCTAATAGTAAGTTTTAATCTAATTTCATTCGCTTTGCATAATTGAAGCATCTTAAAATTCTCACGAAACTAGAAATTTCTACCCCATTAAAGAAATTTATTGTTCCATGGAGAGGTGTAACTATAAGACAGCATTTAGTTTCCAATTAAGGAACTAGGACCTTGGGGGAAAATTTAAAATCCAAATTCTTTCCAACTTGTAAATATACAGGGTCTATGGAAGAAACTATTACAAGCTTTCTGGTTACCATAATATTTATTCAATGAAGTACAACTCTTTCTTTACAGTGAGCATAATATATATTCATTCACGTCAGTCAGCGTCATGACTGCTTATTCAGGTCATTTCACGAATCGTTGACTGATTAGATTTCAGCAGCTTAATAAGATTTCATATTGTTGTTGTTTATGGCACTTTTTCAAGGCTGCTGACAGTCAGCGATTTAAGCTGATTGAGCACTTCTCGTTTTTCAGTAGCGCCAACTAGGGCCAATAGTAAGACTTAGCTACACAGACGTCACAACCCTTTTTATGGGGCGGACTTCATTCGTACATTTTCATTCATTCATCCACAGATTGTAATTTAGATCTGGAAAAGAGAACGATAACCTCTGACCCAGTGTCATTAGTGGTATTACTCTCGTCACTAGAGGACTTAGTGACCACGACAGATTTAACGAGTGCAAGTCACCACACACTCGGGAAATCTTCGACTGGCAAGGTTCGAACTCTCATGCTAAGGTATACGAGTCCAGCGCTCTACTATCCAGACTATCCCGGCCTTCGAATTTCACTTTAAATATTTATAGTGAAAATTTAAAACAATTTTGGGGCAATCGTTATCACAGATCAATTCCAGACGTCGTAAACAATAGACAACAAGGTTAATTTATGTAGATCCTGTAAAGATAGAGCAGTTGAATTTACTTAAATTTCAGTCACCAGAAAGATATTTACAAGCAAATGTATTCGTATTAAAGAAGGTCTTACTTTACTCATATGTCTGCTTTTCAAATATTCACTTGGTTTCTACGATGAAATTCGCTTTTCATTTCGAACAATCTCACACTCGAAGAGTTTTTTTTTTAAATTTCCTGTGTCTTTAAGTTCAAACCCGTTTCTCTCCTTTTATTTAAATTCTTCTTTTTAACAAAGTTATAAGAAGAAGAAAAAACAAGCTTGGAATTTGTGAAAATAAAGACAAAATTGAATAATCTCTACTATATGCCTTTTGCTCAAAAGTACTTATAAAGGATTTAAAATAATAAGAAAAGAAAATAATATGAAAAGGACTTTTTCTCTCACTCTTTTGATTTCAGTGTCAAATTTCGTAATAATCATAGTGTAAAAATCTAATTTTTATAATCTGATTAGTAATTTAATAATTTTACAACTACTGCTTAAAACAACAATATAAAAATACACTAACATTGTTGAATAATGCAATCTTCACAACCTTCCTATTCATGGCTTACAATTATTTTAAGGTATTCTAATTAATTATTTAGCGTCAGTAGAAAAGAGAAATAATTTGAATTAAAATAAACAAACTTAATTATTCAACACAATTAAGCTGTAATCCTGTAGTGACGTTGCATTTAAATGCGATTCGTTTCTTCCTATGAACTCTTCATTCCTTAATGCTTTAAGAATTTCATAACAAGTAATGTAAAAAAATTTAAATAAATTTCTACTAATGTCATCAAAGATTATTTTTATTTACTGTTTATTAAATAATTACAATTTTAGGCTGACGGGTTAGAACTCGCAGTCCAAGAGATGCGAATCCAACGCCTTCCCAACTGGGCTATCCCGGCCTATCAGTTACAATTACTATAAATAATTGTTCAAAAAATTATACAAATGAATTTTCATCAGCAGTCAAGGATTCAATATCAATTGAGTCAACGCAAAATGCTTGAATTTTTTATACCAGTTGGAGTAATGCAATACAGATTTAAATTTATTTTAAATTTTCTGTATTCTGAATTATTTAAATTCAATAGTACTTCAAAATTAATCAGAAAAATTGATTAATTAACAATGTTAAATTTTAAATGCGTCAAACATTAATGAAATAAACATAATCGTTTGAATTAATCGATCGAAAACATTAAGCCTAACCTCATTAGCGTGGGGGGGGGGGAAACAAACTGAATTCGTTACTTATTAAAATGAAGATTTTCGGCGAGAAAGTTAATTTCTCATTAATTAATCAAAAATTAATGAATTAATATTTGAAAAATCTGCATTAACATCAAATGTCATACACTACAAGTTTTAAAAAATTTACTTGAACTTGAGTGGATGAATAGAAAGTATTTTATAAACGATTCAAAATGTGATTGAAAATATTTATATATACAGGAAGAATGTGAGCTAATAGTAGGTATTGAAAAATACACTGGCATAGTTAAAAAATGCAATCTTCACAACTTTCCTATTTTCGGCTTACAATTACCACTTAAGGTATTCACATTAATTATTTAGTATCGGTAGAAAATAGAAGTCATTTGAATTAAAATAAAAAAAAATTTAATTTTTCAATGCAATTAAACAGTAACATTTTATGACGTCGCAGTTAAATGCGATTAGTTTCGTGGCAAATCGCATTTAACTGCAACATCATAAAAGGTTCCTATGAGCCCTTCGTTCTTTAATCGCAAGTATTGCATAAAAATAGCGACTAAGAAATGGGAAATAAACTATAATTCAATTATTAAAAAGTTTAATGTATCAAGACAATTAAATAAAAGTTCATAGAAAAAGAAAATCTACATTATTTATTTTGACACAATATTCACACAACATTTATCATCTAATGTGACAGAGCAGAATTTCAAGGTTTCATGTTTAAAAAAGTCCTTATTAAAATGGGAGACATGGAAATATAAAAATCAACACCAATGAAAAAAACACGCATGGAAATAAAGTAAAAAAAATTCATGAAGAGAATTGTCTTGTCATCATCTCAAGAGATGCCTTGCACTCAAGAATTAGGAATGCACGCAAAATACGCACACAAAAAAACTGACAGTTAGTGTGAGGCTGATTAATTCTAAGACAATGGGGAAATAAATTAACGCCTTCGCAAAAATTCTTTTAGTATAAATACGTGAGTAGGCTTTTAGACGATGGAAGTTTTTTTTATAAATTGTTGAAATAAGCAGAAATCCCGAAAGAGCGACTTTTATTTTTGTGGTGTGACATTATTTATAAATTTTTGATAAGAATTTCTGATATAAAATTAAAATAAAAGTAAAGAGTGTGTATTTTTTGCATTATTCCTAACTTGTAACAACATTATGAAATTTTGGAATGATATACTGGCTTTTATTGCTTTTATTTTCTGAAATTATCATAATCATTAGTCATTTCAAAGGACAATTGATTTCTGATCATACTTAAATCCCTTTTAAACCATCTTTTTTGTTTTATTTACTCAAATAACAAACGGAAGTAAATAGTTTCAAAAATTATTGAAAGTTTTTTATGATATTATGCTCATACATATTTTTTCCTCAGATGAAAAAAAAAGCTTCCTGTCTTAATCTCCACAAAAGTAGTGGAAGGACACCAATTCATCTTCTAACCGAGACGAGGGCACTGCAAAACTAGTGACGGATATCTATAAATGATTAACTTGGAGAAGGGATTACATGTGGGTCAACTTCTGTGAAGAGCTAAAGTAAGTTACCAATGTTTTTTCTGCAAAACTTTAACAATCAAGTATTTTAAATGTTGTATGTTATATGAAGTAACGTATATAAGATAAATGCCAATTGACTGCTCAAATTTAGTGGGTAGTTTAAGAAATAACAAACGAACTCAATGTCACTTAGAAAGGAATGCCCGCAAGTATTGCGTACTTAAACCCACATCTTCACGATTATTACAACTTATAGTTATTAAAAAACACAATTTCGTTTACATAACATGTATCAGTAATGATATATGATTATTTATCTTAGACATAGGAAAAGCTGTTGAGAAAATGCGAGATTATATGAAAACCATTTCTCTAACGGCCGAATGACGCAGCATTAAATATATGTCATTATTACCATCGGTTCCTTTTCCTTATGGAGAATGGGTATGAAAAACATTCGAGTACGAAATTTCTGATGAAAGTGATAAAAACATTGTAGCCCAAGTTTTTGTAACCTCCAACAGTGTCAGGAAATTTATGGTCATTTTTTTTCAAAGTGTTTATTAATCTATCTTGGGATTTAGCAAATATTCATGAGTTTTAGTACCTGCTGTAACTGTATAATAGCAATGAAAAAGTAAATGTTATTTGCCTTATCATTTTCTTAACGTGTCTCCTTTCCTTCACCTTTTGA
Source organism: Argiope argentata (assembly GCA_026289955.1). Classification (NCBI taxonomy): domain Eukaryota; kingdom Metazoa; phylum Arthropoda; class Arachnida; order Araneae; family Araneidae; genus Argiope; species Argiope argentata. The sequence continues at coordinate 513,097 of JAOUZG010040121.1, forward strand.
TCATTTTTTGTATGTATATCTGCTGGACAATTGCAACCATACATTTCTAGTATGGTCGCCCACATTCATAATTCAAATGATCGGTTTGATGTTACACATTGGAACACTTTTTTCCATGATTGTTCAAGGATTAAAATATCCGTTGTGTGTTTCTAGAATATCTCCACTACCATTGAATCCTTAAATAACTCTACTTGGAATTCCAGAGCCTCTTTCTTAATCAAGGATTCTGATGAAAAAATTTAGAAATAGTTCTCTTCATTTCATGTTATGATAAAATTCAGATGCTGTCGTCCTGCCACAGAGGTAGCACGTCTTCCAGTCCTTATTAAGGTATGGTTGTTCTTCTGTATACTATTTGTGAGGTGTGTGAATCAGATCCCCTGTAAGAGGGGCTGTGTAAGCGAGTATATGTCTGTGGTAACCTCATATGAGTTAGAAGTCAGACTTCTGCCCTCGGGTGCTCAGGGTTTCATACCCTCAGAGACTAATGCACCCTTTTTTCCTTTGTAAAAAGGGCCCGCCATCAACTTCAGAAGAAGATTCATATATGTTTTCTTATTTGACAACAGGTGGGTAGGCTTATTCAGAGTCCCCTTGAAGAATGTTTTTTCTTGATAAGCTAAGTTTTGAATATTCATCACATGTTTCTAAAATAAGTCTCCATAATCTAGGTACCTAATTATTGATCGATGACTGATGTTATCTCTGTGCATTTTTTAAATCAAGAATTATGGAGAAGAAACAGGAAAGTAGTGGTACAAATTCTCCAGTACCCCCTCCTCCTCGAAATAAGAAATTAAGATATGTTTTTATTTGATGTTTTATAAATGGAAATGTTTTATCGTCCAAATATCAATAGATCTTAAACGTTATGACGCTATGTAATATAGGCATAAAACTATCTGCAGATGATTGGGGATTTTTTTTTTGATAATTCTGCAAGGCGGTGGCAAAATTTTAATGGCTTAATAGCTTAGGATTTGTATCTATCTAAACAGAGAAAATAAAATGCATCTTTCGGAGCAAAATATAGTGAAGTCAGTTGGAAAAAAACTAATACGTGAAAATAATATATTTTCGTAAAGTTTCCTTGATTATTTTGTAATTGAAAATTTAGAAATCCCACTGCACCACTAAGTATCAGATTGCACTTTCAGAAAGAAACAACATATTACAGAAAGGCATCACATACGGAGCACCTACCCATGCATCACATTCACTTGAACATTCCTTTTTTACAAGGGAGAACATTCAAATATATCACAGATAGAACAGATAAAGAACAACCATGCCCGAGACGGAATTTGAACCGTGAACCCCGAGATCACGGGGATTTTTTTTGTTTATTTTTTCCTACTGTTAATATTTTGATGCTCAAATAAAATTCTCATAACATGCCCAACATACCGTGCAGTCACCAAAATTATCACAGATACGGGGATATGAGACGGCGTTATGCTCTACTCATGTACCACAACGTCAGCAGTTTATTTGATTTGAAGCTTGAATTTGACAAACTTTTAAAAAACTGTTCTAGGCTATTGTTTGTAAAAGAAAGTTTTGAAACTTTATAAGAGCTTGTAATATAGAAATGCGATCAAAAGACGAAAATAACAAACGCATGTGCATTTTCCTCTCCAAAATTTCCTTCCAGCAACGAGACATTCCTGAATTCTATTGATTTATTGCTCACTAAACTTTATTAACATAAAGTCCTAAATAGAATAGTGTCTTGACCCCAATTACACACAAAGCTGCAGCTCTACCAACTAGTCACTACTATTAATTTAATCTCTCTGCATACTGATAGTTAATAAGCGAGATTAGCAAAATTGTTAAGTACTTTTTAACTATCTCGATAATTTTAAATGAATAAAAATTATATTATAAAAACATATTTTTAAATCTCACACATGAAAAAACCCGATGAGAGCATTTCTGTAGTAATCTCAAGAAACTAGAATTAATATTCCGTACTTTTTGCAAAGCAGTTTGTTACTCTTTATGCATACCATTAATTTTCTTAAATCTTTCTACAACGGTAAAAAAGTTCCTCCTAAGCTTCTAAATCTTTTGAAGTTTAAAAGGATTTGGAAACAATTATTCGCGAATTAATTTTGAAACTAGGCTTTGCAGACGTTTCCTTGAAAATATTTTTATACAGGTGAATAAACTTTCTTTATAAAATATTTTAAGCAATATAGAAAAAGACTAATGCATGGAAATATGTATTTATACGTCAAAAAGACTTTTTGAAAATACATTTTTTTTAAAATTAATAATTAGATATAACCTATTCCATCGTAAAAAATGACTTCTAAAAATTATCGCCTTATTAATTTGAAATTCTTGAGTTTTTAATTACACTAAGAACCTATAAATGTGTGAGTTAAAAAAATTGATTCTCGTTAAAATATTAAAATTATTTTTGTAAGTGATTTGAGTTTTAGCACTTAGAGGATTTGTTGACTAAAAAAGTGTTCGAATTTCTTATTACTTTAGAAGCGATAGATTTAGTTTGTTTTAGAAGCATTTAAAATTTACATAAAGTACTTCAATATTAATATCTTAAATTATTTTTATCTGTTAAAAATGAGTTTGCTTACTTTTCGCATGTACTTGAATAATCAAATTTTTCCTTAAAGTAAATATGGTGGATGCTTTCAATGCAGAATTTATTTTACGAACTCTTGTTTACTTATTTTAAGGAGCTTTACTTCACGAAAAAGCATTTGCTGCCGAACATAAATACATTTTTATAATGTGTTTATAATCATCTGAGTTTCAATCGCCAGATATATTACAGCAAGCTTAAACAGGATTATAAAAATACTGAAGCATGAATGTATCTAAATAAATGCTTGCACGTCGTTGTTCTATTTGTTATGGATTTTCAAGGGTATCTATTTTAAAATTCATATTCATAAATAAATAAGCGAATTATTTTACGAATGTTGACTATAGTTCTAAACTTGAGTATAAAACAAAGACATAGTACAAGTTATCACTCGAATTAAATTAGTATAAGCCCATAGAATTTGATAGTATCGTGGGAAAACTACAGGTGTGAAGATAATTAGAAAGTTAAGGAAAGTGCATGTCTTCATTCTATCTGCCCAGTGCGAATTCGCATCTCATATACCTAGGGCTAAAACGAATAGTGGTATTCAACACTGGTAATATAATTATGACATTTGTCGACTTTATTAATATAATAATAATGCTATATTTATCGACTTTATCATTATAATAATAGTGTGACTTTTTTTTGGCATTAATGATATAATAACAATACGACATTTAACGGCATTAATAATATAATAATACCACATTTATCGAAATTAATGATGTAACGATAATACGACATTTAGCGGCATTAATAATAATATAATAATACGACATTTATCAACATTAGTAATATAACAATAATAAAACATTTATCGACATTAATAATATAACAATAAAACATTTATCGACATTAATATCATAATATGACATTTATCGACATTAATAATATAACAATAAGACATTTATCGACATTAATATTATAATAATATGACATTTATCGACATTAATATAATAACAATGATACGACATTTATCGACATTAATATAATAACAATGATACGACATTTATCGACATTAATATAATAACAATGATACGACATTTATCGACATTAATAATATAATACGACACTTAACGACATCAATAATAAAATAATAATATGACATTTATCGACATTAATAATATAATAATACTAAATTTATCAGCATTAATAATATAAAAATAATGCGACTTTTATCGACATTAGTATATATTTAAGAAATGCCATTCAGCTTATATTAGAAGTTGGGAAGAATTCTTCAGAAGATAATATGAAAAAAAAAGTCTATACAATTCTTTTAAAGCACCTATTATTTTTTTATTTAACTTTTATATAAAATTAACTATTTTAGCACAAAATTTAAGACTAAATCTATTTTTTTCTTGACTTCCTGTTAATAACATCATGGACATTTCATTCAATTTTGGGACAAATCTGATACACTTTTTCAATCCAAGATAAATAATCAAAACTTCATACTTTACTATTTATCCAGAATGTTTGGGCATTATATTATAAAAGAGGAAGGTATTTTATGACATGATGCTTCCATGTCCAAATAGAATGCTACAGAATCTAATTTGGGAAACAGTCAGAAATGTATTCTAAATGTAAGGACACAGTATCTCAATTCTAAGTTCTCTGCTTTTGTAAACAAACACATACTCACAGTGAATTGTGAAAAGCAATTACAAAATGAAATATCAGGATGAAGGAATTTCGTAAATATAATCTCACAAACGTAGACTACTTCCATGTATTGTAGCTGTTAATGTTTACTTCAAACAAACCGTAAATCATTATTATTGTGCCTTGAGACATGTTCATATATTGACATTAATATTAACTACGGAATCTCACTTAGCACATCATTCCAGTTTTCTCAGTAAATACGAATTATTCATATGAGAAATTTTAAATATATTTCAGATTGTCTGTACACGATCTTGAAATTTCTGATTTCAAAATGTTTATAAATGATTATGGGTACAACATATATAGATTTAAAATGTATTTTGATAATTATTTAAGGCAAATATCTTCATTTAATGTAGAGCTAAGATAAATACTGGTTTTAGAGATTAGGAGTATCAACATGACCTTTGGAAATGGAGATAATAATAAATCCAAAACATTTTGTAGAGAAGATACATTCATTTAAATTGTTAAAAATGAAATGGATTACCTTGCCACAGAATGATAATCCAGTGATCGCCTGAAAAAGCACCTCTTTCATTATAAGAGCAAATAATCAATGAAATAATGATTTCATTCACTGCTCTTTTCAATAGCATATTATTGATAAATCTTTTATTGTATTGGAAAAGAGGTTTGATATTAATCAAGGTAATTAAAAAAGAGCCCTATTGTAAAATTCTATACATAGACCGTGTAGTTATTCATCTAACTGTTGTAACAGATCATAAGCTTCGCAAATATTGTTTATATTGTTACACAAATTCTCCCAGAAGAGCGATGCAAAGATACAGACTTTAATGTCTAGTAAAACATGTATCAAATATACGCAACACAAGATACAAATTCACAGCGAATTAATAATATTTAATCCACCAATTTCGGTTAACAGCAAAGCTATAAAACGCATGTCACAAAGAAAAGACGCTCCCTCAAGCTATGCCAACTAACGTAACTCGTTTTTCAAACTGATCTGATTCACCACCTTAATCAATAAATAGCGCTTCACTAAATAGGGAGGGGCAAACGCAGAAATGGCAAGATCGTTCCAGTCAACTATGGAAGTTTTTCCAACATTTTTTAAGAACAAATCTTTATTTCTTAGCATCTACTACACATTTTAGCGTGTAGTAAAAACTGTTAGGGACCTCATTACGTCATCAACAAACCTACATCGCAAAATTAATCAAATACGGCCATCATGTGTTGTAAATAACCTTACAACGGTCTTTTCTCAATGACGCTAGATTACATTATTATTAATTTTATACAATTAATTTACCAATATTTACACGAAAAATTTATACATATTTCAGTATTTATATCTAATTTACACAAATTTCATAACAATATGCTAGTTATTACATTGAACTATTCTGTGCACTGTCGGCTTTGGAATGCATGTACTTTGGCATGTGGGTAATTTGAAAAATAAAATAAACTATATTGCTTAATAATGCATATAACTAATAATAGCTCATATATAACTAATTATGCATATTGCTTCACTTTCCCTTCTCCTCTTCAGGCAAGTAAGGTTCCAATATTTTTTATCATGAAATTGTTCTGCAAAAATCCTTTCTAGAAAGATATCGAGAAATCGGAAAAGGGTTACGATTATGTCTGGTATAAATGGTCAGCATATCCAAACATTTCTTCTTGTTGAAATGTCATTTTTTAAGAGAGAAAACAAGCGTTAGCAAATAATTTTTTCATGCCCGGCATTTCGATATTTCCTTGAGATATCTTGAATTTTCGGTATTTCGAATTTCTCTTCCCTTCTTTATAAATTCGATGTCACTACTGTCGACAAATCAAAAGGAAAATCATGCTTGATTAATAAATTTCTTTGAGTTCATACTGATCAGATGATGCATTACTAGACAAATATTCCTATATGTGTGTTTAAAAAGAACAAAATCTATTGCTTATAAAAACTTTCTGTACAAGCTTCAAACTCCCATGGAATCACAATTTTTGGCGATGGTTGCTCATTATCAATTTATGATAATTACTTGCACTAAGTAGGTCCCCATTTAGATGGGTTGAATCATGAAATAATGATATTTATTTTTCTTTTTTAAATACATTTTATTACATTACATTTCTATGCATGATATTTATAAATAATTTCCTAACCCCCCCCCTCCCAAAAAACATACACGAATATAAGGCACATAACTACCAAGTAGGTCCCCATTTAGATGGGTTGAATTATGAAATAATGATATTTATTTTTCTTTTTTAAATACATTTTATTACATAACATTTTTGTACATGCTATTTATAAATAATTTTCCTTAAAAACCAAAAAAAAAACATACACGAATATAAGGTGGATAACTACCATATATTCTTGCTAAATATACAAAAACTGGCATGATTACCATTTGGGTTATACATGCAATAAATAAAATATATTTAACTTTTGAGAACGTTTTTATTTAATCTATTCTAATAAGTTTATTCATTTCCTTGCAGCTGGTATCGTGTTAATGTAAATGATATGAGATAAGGAACAGGTTATTTCTTGAGGCCTAACTAGCGAATGGGTTAAATTTATAAATAATAATTAGTTTAAAAAGTAAACAGAAAAACCTGTACAATACTTCATCTGAAATTTTCAAACCTTACTAAGCATATTGTGTAACTTTGGTAAATACTTTTTTCCCAAAAACATCTTGATTAGTCAGCATTGCAGAAAAAAATGACTATGTGATGTATCGAGGAGATGTATAATTGATTGGTCGCCTGTAAGAAAGAGGCATATGAAGAGAATCCAGATATGGATATTCATGGAATGCTAAACATACAGAAGGAAGATTAATGATTTCGCAAACATATCCTAATAATGGCAGAAAGACAAATCTTTTGGTTTTCCCATTGTTGTGCATGGCTCTTATATACCAACAAAGCAAATCAGAGGGATATTCATCATCTTTGTCCTCAGGGAGTTGGAACACTGATTACTACAATCTCATATCGGTATCCAACTTAACCCGAAACAAAAGTGAATTTCGATTAATATCTATGGACTTTAATTAAAATCAGTCGCCTAGAAAGAATTCGTCAGATTTGTATTGTTTGTCATTTTAAGTTTCGTCCTCTGAAGGCATTTCATTGAGAAGTCTTTTTTTGGTTGAATTGTCATAGTTATCCGTGTAACCGGGAATTTAAAAATTTGAGTTTTGGATGATTAGAAATTGTAATTAGAATTGTTGTTGTGGGTTTGATATGGTGATGTTTACAACAACTGGGATTTCAGTACGTCTTGCAGAATCAGATTTGATATAAAATACAATCATTTTTAACGATGGCATTATTTCAAAGATGCTATGAATAGTAATTCATGAAAAGTTTGAAGTGTTATCAAACTTGATATAACAAATCTTTTTACAAAATAGTTTGAAATTTATTATTTCTTCCAACTATTTTTAGTGCCATATATTTTTTAAAGAGATGTGATTAAAATTTGAAATCGTAAATTTGATATTTTACCAATAACTGGTGGAATTTGTCTGGATTTAAACTACATCTATAAATAATAAAAAATATTTATTTAGAATAAATTAGTTAACACTAACGAAGAAAATATCTTTTCGGATTTCTAAATAGTGACTTCTGTGTATAGATTGTGGTTTTTATCATATTTAGGGCAGCGCGATTTGAAATTACATTTAAACTTCTTTTCAAGGTGATTAATATATTCTCTTTGAGAGCATTTTAGAATATAATACAAATACCTTTATGAATCTGAGTATAATATGGGAAAACAATAGCTGTCGTATAATAATTAACAAATAATAATTAGATCGATTATATAGAACTTCATCAGATATTGAAAATTGCTATGAACATCAAATCACGGTTGGATAAATGTATAGATAGCAAAGTTAAGTGAAAATATTTTTTTATAAAACATGCGCTTAATTTTTCCAATGATTATTTTTATAAACCATTTTTTTTATTATTTTTACGTCATTCTTTTTCCCGTTTCCTGAAATGCATTACGCTAAGGTGTAATGTTCTTGTAAACAATGATTTTTAAACAGTACTTGGAATAAGGGTATTTTTATTGCATTCATTTGTATAGTAAAGCTGCATATTTTGAATAATTTTATATTTCTGCACAAAAAAAATCAAAATTTAATATTTCTATCATATATTCCAAAATAAAAGTGAATTATGCAAAAGAAATATGTTTAAGAAATATGTAATTCTTTATGGCATCTGACATGGGAAAACTAACTAAGGTAGTCAGCGATTTAAGCCTAATCAGCATCTCTTGCTTTGTAGTAGTGGCAACTAGGGCCAAATGTACGACTTTTGTTTCTCACATCACATTCGTTTGCACAGCCCTTTTTTTAAAGGGGGACACATTCGCACACTTTACAGAAAGAACAACCATGCCCGGATCGGGAATTGAACCCTGGACGCTAAAATCACGGAAAAGATGCGCTACCAAGACGCCGTCAAGACGCCGTCTGAAAGTAACATGTTCACAAGAAAAGTTAAAGCTCTTAGCAAATAATGATTAAAATGCTTACCGTCTTGAAAAACAAATCAGTAATAATGATTTTAAAATTTTGAATCTTATTCATTTAAATAGATACTTTTTCCCAACTTTGAGTTAAAAAAAATCAAATATAGATATGATTCCTTCTTTATTATTCATTTATATTTACACTTTAATAGAACCCTTTTCCATTTGATTCAGAAACAAATATTTAAAGAATATAAATAAGTATAGATCTCTGTAAGTAAAATAAATAAATCAGTTTGTAAGAAAAGGAATTACATTTTGATTAGTCACATCGTTATAATACAGTTATGCTTCAGTCAAAATCATTAAGGAAAGAAAAATACAGCTGCCTGATGTCGCCAGATTCAGAATTCGAAAACAAATTGTTTAGTTCTGGGATTAATGGAGTAAGACCTCTTTTTTTGTCTAAACTGCAACGAAATATGATTAAAATAATAAAAATGCAGAATGATAAACATTATTTTTTTGTAGCAGATGGTATTTCTACTTCACAGACGAAACAAATGTAGAAGATAGGGATTTGAACTATGCAGGTTATCAAACACAAAATATTAAGTAGAAAAAATAATAATTCATTTAATATCAACTATAAAAACGTTTTCATTTGCTTATGTGAAGAGCAATATTGTTTTGGTTGCTATCAAGTGAAAAAGTCTGTGTCATTAAGCATTCATTTAAAAAGAATTAATTAACTTTAACTGAAGATTAATTTATTCACTTATGCAGAGATGAAAAACATGCATCTTGAAATACCAAAATATTTCACATTAAATTTATGGAAAAAAAATTCTAACAAATCAAATTTATTTCTAGTTTCACAATTAGTTATGGACGTATTCAGATGGTTTTGTAGCGTTTTAAGGTACAAAAGAAGCAACATTTTTAAAAAGGATATCCTTTTTTCCGGAATAATTTTAAAGAGATAAAAAGATTAGAAATTATTGAAAAAGTATTTGAGATCTATTGAATATTTTTCAGTGTTTTAAATATTCAATCACTTGAAATAAATTTCATTTTTAATTACCTACATAATTTTTATTCTTAGATATTTTTTCTAAACTTATCAAAATTGGTTAAATATATTATCTAAAAGTGTCAGAAAAGCTCTTTTTTATTGCCAATTACTATGTTTCCGTCATTAAGGCTTTAAATTTACAGAATTAAAATGGTTAAAAATAAATGTTTTTCCCAATTAAAATAAAATTTTATAAGAAATATATTTTTATATGTTTGCTGTAGTTATAAATAAATAACAAAAGCATGATTTCTATGCAAAATTGTTGTGATGGCTTGGTTTTATATAAATTGTTTGCACAGTTTTATTTTTTGGATTCTTTGTATTTACTTTTTCTTCCTTGAACTGTTTTTTTATAAATATCTCTTTAAATTGATGCAAGCTTTAATTTCCAGACTTTAAATATTTCGAAACAGAATAAGAAAAAATGCATTGAATCTATCTACATTAACATTACACGCATTTATATGAAAGTAAAGATAGATTTGGCATATCTATATTTGCTTTAAAAAATATTTAAAGTAGAGCATTACTATTAAAAAAAACTTTAATTTTGGGAGGGTATTAGCAACACCAAAATATTTCATAGATAAACAAAATATCTCTTTTGTATGTTTTGGAAAATGAACTAGAATTACATCCACGTCAGCATATATATCCAAAAGAAAACCAAATACATCGTACAAGAATAATAAAATATAACAGACAAAATGATAAAACATGTTGATGAAAAGTAATTCTTTTTCTTATACTTCAAAAAATTGAAACAATAACAAGATTTTAAAAAGGTAACTCGCATATCTTTGAAAACTAATGTGTTATTCCTTTCGAAGAGATTAGAAAGGTATAATTTAAAAGTTTTAATCATAAAATGATTCTTGATTAAAAATCAAAACTATGCATGCAATCTAAAATTTTTTATATTTTCTATTTGTATTTTCAAGAAATGTTTCTCTTTAATTAATTATTTCTTTCTAAAAGGTTTTTTATATTTCTTACTGCTCAAAATTATTAAAATTATTTCTTATGTAGATTTATAAATAAATTTATTTGTTTCATGATTGCAAATGTGCATGTAGCGTCCATTTGGACCATTTTTGTTTTTAATATGTTTCTTTAGAAAAGGAAATGAATCGTTAAAAAAGTAAAAAAATATTTCCTTTCCTCATTTATTTTATTTTATTTATTTTGATTAACGGGAAATAATAAAAGCTAAGCTATTATTTTAATAACCAGATTTGTATTCATAAACGAAAACTGACCTTTAACCATCATTAATATGAAATACTACATGATATATGAAATATTCTTTATTCTACAGAAGTTTGAGAAGATGCATTTATTTAACTTGCATTGTTTCCTTTTTGTAAAGACAAGATTTTATGATCAATATTTTACTCATTTTCTGATGTATCAGGACTTTAAAATTCCGGTCATTGGCATTACAATGGAAATTCATTTTTTTTATATATATTTCCAAAATTAAAGTTTTGACTAATCGATGAATAACTGAATAACTTCCAATGAATGACTAAAATAACTTCCAGTAAAACTGAAATTATTTAATTTGAATTGTTTCAGTTTTGTAAAGACAAGATTTTACGATCAATATTTTACTCATTTTCTGATGTATCAGGACTTTAAAATTTCGATCCTTTGCATTACAATGGAAATTCATTATTTTTTTATATTTCCAAAATTAAAGTTTTGACTAATCGATGAATAACTGAATAACTTCCAATGAATGACTGAAATAACTTCCAGTAAAACTGAAATTATTTAATTTGAATTGTTTCAATTTTGTAAAGACAAGATTTTAAGACCAACATTTTACTCATTTTCTGTAGTATCAAGACTTTAAAACTGCGATCATTTGCATTACCATGGAAATTCATTATTTTTTTTTTATATTTCCAAAATTAAATTTTTACTAATCGATTAATTGAATAAGATATTTGTTTCGTAGGCTTGATTGTCATATAGAATTTAATTTCTGAAATGTTTGAATTCTAGATTCATAATGTTTATCATAAGTAATTATAAGTTGATGACTAAAAAGTATTATGATTAAAATAAAATGCTCTGCTGTTCCAATAAAGAAGTAATTTTAAAACTCGGTTTATCTTCATTTATTATGAAAATACTTGGTTTTGAAGATTGGTTTTCGGTGTTATTCTTACAATAACTTCCAGTCAAACTAAAATGTACAATGAATCATATAAACAAAAAATCAAAAGATGTCAAGTCTCATCCTGTGTAAAACTACAATACAGAATCCACTTTTCTACAAAAGAAAATAAAGCAGTTCTGGCACCGCAGAATTTTCTCAGCGGTGCCAGAAATATAGGTAAAATTGAAAGTATTGGAAATTCTTCAACTTATTAAAGAAGCGTGAAATGAGTTTTAATGGGATTTCAGAGACTAGGACATTATCTTAACTATTTCTGGCTTCAAACTCTTTATCTAATAAAAAACATTCTTCTTATACATTCAATGTATTTCGGCAGGTTAAGCAGAGATGTCTCTTACGTGCAAAAAAAAAAAAAAACAAATTGGTGAAAATTACCTCATTTTTGAAGGACAAGGGAATTTGCAGTGAAACATCGCCCACAGCCACAGGCTATCCATAATACTGTAATGCAATATAACAATTTATCACTACCGTGGTTGTGGCTACAGCACCTGTATTACAACATCAAATGTATATCGATGTCGGTGCTCATATATAGTTTAGTATTTAGCTTAACATTTTCTCTTCAAATAAATTCTCTTGTAACTTTTTTTCATGTTTAAATAACTTATTTGCAAAGTAGGATTATTTGCCTACATTTGGCCAAAATGAAACGTGTTTTCTTTCTAAAAGGATTTTTTCTGTTTAATATTGTTTTTCCAATATAATTTCTGTAGGAATTTTTCTCTTCTATCTCATAATCTATAGAAAAAGTGCGAAAACATTAATTGTAATCTATATCCTATAGAATTGCCTAGAAAGTGACTTAGCAACACTTGTTGGATTTATATTACCATATTTTGTAGCATTAATTTCATATGTGCAAATTGCCTTTTTTTTACCAGTTCACGGTGGAATTAAGTAACATTTTGGGCAACTTCAAGCAAAATTCACAAATTTGTTAAAGTCTAAAGCATTCAAAAATGTTGGGTATCCCAGAACAGGAGCAGGGGGGGGGGATAAATTTTCTTGGGGTTCCAGTGAGATTTCAGAACGAAATAAAAAAAAATTGTTTGAAATTGGTGATATTTAGTATATTAAGAATGTAAGATACATTGACCTGTACTGTGGAACAAAATATGTGAGTCTTTAGCTAAAATGTATGCCTAGGACTTACTTAAACATAACTGTCATCCATGTTCTGACAACTGTCACAAAAAGGCAGATTTCTTATGCGTCTGTATTAAGAACAAAGCTATTTTTTGCAGACAAATACAAATATTTTTCAGAATTATTATTTTAGAATTTATATGAATGAAACTTAAAATTACAATAATGTCGGGAAAAAATATAAATGTTTATATGACCCCCAATTACCTTAGCCATTTACTACTTGTACGAAGCAGAGGAACTTAGTCATAAAATATTGAAAATTGTTTTATAAATTTATTGAAGTAGTTTTTACTAAATATGCATAATTAATATGCCTGAGGATCTGTACAAAAATGCAAAATTTGAAATTTTGCCAGCATTTGTTTCTATCAACTATCATTAAAAGTTTTCTAATTGGAACTAACTATATACTTACATCTAACGATTTGGAAATTGAATATTTTTGGTTGATTCAAGTGAATACCTTTATGAATCTATTATTTAATTAAAATATTTCAAACGAATGACAAGAAATACATTTTATTTATTAATAACAAGGAAATCAAAATTTTTTAACAATATCGGATCGCAAGAAAAATAGTTAAAAGTCGGGACCTTGTTTTCTATGATTATATAGGTTCGACATAAAACTACTTAAAAAATGATTTTAAAAAATATGTATAAATAAATATATATATTGGAAATGATAAAAAATATACATATGTGTATGTAGTATTTAATTAATTGTTAGATATCGTCTTTACGAAATAAAAATACGTAAGAAATGATAAAAATATGCAATACGTATGTAATATTCTGTTAATTGTTAGACATTGTCTTTACGAATATAGTCCGGTAGTAGTACCGGATTTCAGAGCAATTTTGTGGTATATGTAAACAATACAGGGAAGTTTTTGAAAAATATTGTGTAACATTCTACAACTTAAAATAAACTTTTACTAAATAAACTAATATAAACTTTTAAGTTCGAGTTTGGACACATTACCTTAAAAATAGTGAATAAAAACTATGGATTGAAATATGCTAAGCAATATATTGCCTGTAAAAA
>JAOUZG010040121.1:527358-546640 GCA_026289955.1 Argiope argentata
AGGACAATAAAGCCTTATTAAAAATATGTAAAAATATCTATAAATATCTAAACATGCAATAAAAATTCTATAAATATCTGTAGAATGCATAATTTTAATGATTCAAAGCCAGAAGTAAAACAATAAACTAAGAAAGAAGCAAGAGATGAAGAAAATACCAGAAAATCACGATTCCTCTTTATTGCCTAGTTATCTATAATGGTATTGTTTCTTGTTTCAGATTTTATTTAATTTTATTTTATTTTTACTATTTTAGCATTTTATTTAAATCTATCTCAAGTTAAATAAATTTTAATGTGATTGAAGATCAAAGTTGAGGGCTGCGTTATCGAAAAACTTTAAAAAACCGAACAGGGAAATAAAGATTTTCCATTTTTTTTTGTGTGTGTATGTGGTTTATTTTTCTTAGGTACTTTTGAATCGTGACTTCAAATTTCCTTTAAATTATAGTTTTATCCTTGATAAAATGTATAAGGTATAAAGGATAAGATTAAGAATTATACAAATAGTACTAAGTTATGATTTTCTATTTTATTGTCATTAAAAGTCGTAATGCTAAATGGATATTTTTCTCGAAATCTTGTATTCATCATTTACTATTCAATTTTTTTTATTTAAAGAAGTATTCTCTGTTGAAATGGTTAATAATGTTTGCTAAATCGAATCATGATTTAAAGTACGAGTTGAAACAATGCATGTAAGCTTAATTTTCCAAAATAAAATTCTTTTCAACGTACGGTTAATGTTACTGAAATAAAACAAATTGCTGAAAATGCAGCATTTTTAATTGTATTTAATCTGCTGAGGCATTAACGTTAGAAAGATTCTTAGTTCAATCCATTATGACAATGCATTAAATTTCAATACGAGCTCTTGATTCATTTGAATCTTTGTTTAAAAGCTTTATTTTCAGTGAGCTGTGAAATAAAGTACAGAGCCCTTTTTGAAATAAAACTTTTAGAGTTCACAGTTCAGCTAACAGAATTAGGTTTGATTTGTCGAAAATAAAATTTACTGTAAAACTGGATAAACAAACGAAAAAGATTCATAATGGGGCGAGTAAAATAAAAGGAAGTAAAAACTGTTGAGCATTCATTCAAAAGTGATATTCACTTGGTGGGACTGGGGTGCTGATAAAATAATTAACTGATTGTTTAGAAAATTTATATTTATCGCACTGTGTTTTAATTATATTTGAAATTCATTTAATTTAAATTTGGTTGAATTAAAATGTCTTATTAATATATTCGTATCATTATACATATCAAATCACAAACTACAACGAGCTGTTTTATTCTTTTTATACTGGATTTTTAATCTGTTTACTGGGTAATTAATTTATATTCGACTTGTTCCGCAATAAAATGTTTCGTCATACCCGGCTAACAGGTTAAAAAGCTATTTAGACTAAAAAATAATTTTTTTTTCAATTTTTTTTAAATTCATAATTTAAAATCTGTTTCTGAGTGTCAGAATTTAAATCTAATAATACTGAGAATGAAATGACTAGGATTTTATATACAATGATTTCATTTACATCTGTTTTAAAAAGAGACAAATGTTTCTATGAATAAATAATCAACTATTAATTTCTCATTCTTTTACTTTTCCTTGTGCATAATTATTTTCATATGAATTTGAAAATACCAATGAACTAACATACTCAAATAATTCATTTGAAAATAAAATTAATTGTTCATCGAGAAATTATAACGTATTTTATATACAATTTATATTATATTTTGGCTGGCCATAACTCCTCTAAAGTTGCGGTATCTCCAAATATTATTTTTAAAAACTTGCTTTTTCCTTTCTAAGACTTTTTGGTTTCTTTTACATATTGTCAGTTCGTTAGAAAACGAAAATGAATAAAAAATGGAATAACAAATAATGAATCATTAAATAGGAGGTAGGCATGTTGGGGCAGTACGAAAACCAAACCCTGAAGGTATCAAAATTCGCTCATCTCCGAATAGCTAAAGGCTAAATAAATTCGCTCATTGTGCAATAGCTGAAGGCGAAAACCGTTGTTTTTGCTTAATTGCTTTTCGCCCACGCATGGTTTATCTTTTGCTCTCTTGATTTGTTATTCTTTCCTTTTCAGAACTATTATTTCGTTCTGGTTTCTCCTTTAAACTGCTTCGACAGAAACTGATAATCATCTATGTACTTTTGCTTTCAGCCATTACAAATCGCTCACCGGAAAAAGGTACTATTACAGTTTTTTTTCTTCAAATACAATTAAAAATTGAGCATTATTAAGAAGTAAAACTTTCTTTTAAGAATTGCATTTTAATTGTATTCTCATGTGAAATATTTTTTGCAACGCTGATCATTTCCAAGCATTGGCCAGTGTTGATCACTCCTAAACACCACTTTGATAATTTCGAGAATATTTTGTTAACAAAAAAAAAGATAATAGCAACCATTGATTAATGGATAAAACAGAAATATATAGATGATAATAAATTTTATTTATCATCTCCTCTAATGCATGTTAAATGAAATAGAATGTTATGCACGAATGCACAAGTGAAAGAAACGAAGCATCTCTTTTCCAGTACCGAAAGTACAGGGTGTCCAAAAATTTCCCGTACTGATGATTTGTGAATTTATTTTACAAAAACAATAGGTTTAAAAAGAATTATTTTTATGCCAATGATAAAAAGCACTTTTAACATAACTAAGGAAAAAATACTGAACTTACATTTATAATAAATGTTCAAAATGTCCATTTCTTTCTTGGAGACAAAGCTGAACTCGTTTGCGCATGTTTTTCGAAACGCGTTTTAACATGCTAGGAGTGATTTCTTGTATACTTTGGGTAATTGCGATTTTCAAATAATCTATGGTTTTAGGATCACCTTCATAAATTCTGTCCTTTAAATATCCCCACAGAAAAAAGTCCGGGATGGTCAGATCAGGGGATCGAGGTGGCCAAAGATTTTTTGAGATAAGTCGATCGCCGAAAAAAGCTTCAAGCATGTCCATGGTTTCATTACTCGTACGGCAAAATTTAATATACTTGAAAAAAAATCATGAAAAAGGATTTTTTAAATTTGGAGTACGGGAACTTTTTGGACACCCGGTATATGTAGTAAAGATAAAGAAGGGAAAAACCCCCACTTCAATTTGCACATAGAGACGCTACAATTGCTACTACTTTACGCGTTCTGTCAAGCAACAAAGGGGATTATTAAGCTATTTAAACTTACCACATCATAAAATATTGCATATTTTAATCTTTAACGTGTAAAATAAATTAAACTCTGTTGGCATTTATATTTTATTCCGCGTTTAGTCTTAATTTATATGAGAATATTTGTAATCTACAACATTCGATTAATGTTATGTTTAAGAAAAGAAAAATATTATAGGAGGAATACAATGATTAATTATTAATATTTACAATAGCTGAGAGCTTGTGGAATAAAGCCTTTAGTAGACTAAACCAAAATATGAAAAATTTATTTTATTTGTTGTTTGTAATTCGTTTATGGGAAATAATGTTTAAATAAATTGAGTAAACTAAATAATATGAAATAAAAAAATTTGCTCCTGAAATATTTTATCAGATACTTTTATTTATTTTATATATTATGTAATATATTTATAGCTAGTTGTGTGTGTTTAATACACGGAAAGGTGTTTTCCTATCTTTTTTAAAATTATTTTCGCACATATATAACAACACACATGGATGATGATAACACATATATAAGGTAACACATAATATAAATAGTTAAATGTAGAAATTATCGCTTATAAAGAGGGAACGAATAATTCTTTTATTCTGCTAGCAAAATGTGAGTGATGCTTTCTTACACCAGTTTCACATGAATTTTCTCTTTGAAATGTTTACCTTAAAAGCCAGAAAAAAGCTTAGGTGCGATTCATTTACATTCAAAACGTGCGTGTGGTTTAGGGAATACTGTGCCATCTATGTTCAATATTAATTAATTTTATTAACTATGCAAAAAAAGGAAAAATACATAAAAATGCATTAAATGAAAATCAAAAATTACAAATAATAAAATCACACAAACAATATTCAGTAAATTTTAAATAGTAAACTATACATTAAAAAAAACTACAAATTTATCTAAACTTTTAATAAGCTATTTTTACAGAGCAAAGCTTTTTGCCTCTTTCATAAGATTTCTTATATCAATTTTATTCATATATAATTGAAAGCTACAGTTGTTTTTAGATACAAACTAAATATGCATTTTTTAATATTTATTCTAATTCTAGGATATTATTTTGTGTGTATAGCTTTTATTAATTTTTGTTAGGTAATATAAAAATTATACAGTAAAATCTTTTTTTTCTCTTTTACCTAAATCGAACTGAAGGATCTAGATCGTTCTTTATAAATATTAAAAGTGAAAGTTTATTTAAATTTGATATTACAATATATATAATTTGACTTGGTGATGATTTTAGTAAATTTTGTGACAAATATAAGGGTTCTAGAAAATACAAAAATTTTGAGGGTATCTTTATTATGAATAGAGGCTTAAAAATTCTTCTAGAATATTCTATATTTCCAGCCAGTAAAAGGCAAAGCACTCATACAAGAAGTGAATTCCTTGTCTGGAGTATTATTACATAGCAAGTGAATGTGCCAAGAGCTATAATATTGCCGTTGTTGATGAATTAACGCTTTTCTGTTTGCGTATATGTTGTTGGGTACAGAAAGTACTGTTTTTATGCAATTAAATTGTGTTTCGATTCAAGGTTTCCTTGGAGGGAGAAGGATAAGGCTTCGTTATCGCATTTTATATTGGGTCGTTCGAAAAGTAATTTCGTTTTTTCTCGCCAAAGGATTTAATTGTATTTTTTTATTCCAACTTCACACTTAAGACGTATAATCATTGTATGTTTTGAGAGGTGATATAGCAATACTTGTTATTGAAAACGTTCAATTGATTTTGCTCAGAAGTTTTTGGTAGATGCCCTTTTAAATAGGGAAAGCAATAAGCAGCAATTTCGTCATATTTCACTTTTTTCCTGTAGGAAAGGTAAAAATGCTGTTCAAGCCAGAAAGAAAGTAACCGATGTGTATGGAAAAGATGCTTTGACAATACGACAGTGTCAGAACTGGTTTACAAAATTTCGATCCGGCAATTTTGATGTCGAAGATTCACCACGTTCCGGATGGCCGGTTGAAGCTGATAAAGACACGATAAAGGTAATACTTGATGCAAACCCTCGAACAACAACACCTGAGATCGGCGAGAGTTTAAATTTATTAAATTCAACTGTTTATGACCACCTGAAAGGCCTGGGTTTAACCTCGAAGCTCGATATTTGAGTTCTCCATGTCCTCACGGAGAGAAATTTGTGTTGTCGCATTGAAGTCTGTGATTCGCTCCTCAAATGTCACAAAAATGATCCACTCCACCATATTATCCAGATCTGGTTCCTTCAGATTATTATTTGTTCCGGTCAATGCAAAATTTTTTGGACGGTAAAACCTTAGTCTCAAATGAAGACGTCAAAAATCACCTTGGCTTAGTTTTTTGCCAGCTAATACCAAAAATTTTATGAGCGTGGAATCATGCTTCTACCAGAAAGATGGCAAAAGGTTTTGGATCAGAATGGGCGATATATAATTTAATAAAATAATTATTCATTATACGAGGATCGTCTTTCATTTTCACCAAAAAAAACCGAAATGACTTTTCGAACAACCCAATAGAATTCTTGAACACCTGATGGACGGTTTCTATAAAAAATATGAAAACATCGCGCTATAATTATTATCTAATGAGATGTATTATGTACCTTAAAAATCGCATTATATATTTTTTTCTTTTGACTTGATAATAAGAACAACAAAATGTACTTGGTAAATGAGATAGGGATCACATTAGTGAACTGAAGAAAGCTAGTTAATTGAAAATTGGTTTCATATAGAGCTTAAATAATTTGGCATCGTTTTGCTTTTATTTTCATTTATTTATTTTGCGCATAAAATATATGAACCAAAGTACTCTGAAGAGTTGGTACAACTTTATTATAAGGCATATTATGTTGTTGTTACTTATGGTACTTGACATTGACAAGCCCCCTTCTGATATAGCAGCAGATTTAAGCCGATAGGAACGTCTCTTGTTTTTGAAGTAGCGCCAACGACGGCCAAAAGTACGACTTATCTACACACTCACCACATTTGTTGGTACAGCCCCTTTTACAGGGAGGCACAGTCACACACCTCACAGAAGAACAACCATGCCCAAACCGGCACTCGAACTCGGGACTTCCAGAACACGAGGAAGACGTGCTACCTCTGTGCCAGAAAGCCGGCAGGCATATTATTTTAAAGATATTTCGAAATTAAAAGACTTTTAGTTTAGTTTCGCTATATTAACCTTCCATTTTGAAGAAACACTAGGACTATTTTAGGACGGAACTAATAATTTTGAACCTAATTCAGATGTCGAGGAAGACACCTCAGTTGGCACCTCCCTCTCCATTCCACACCACACCAGCGGGAGGACGTTTGACCATGATAGATTTAACTTATAACTGATCCCTTTACGACAGTTCTTCGGTAGAATCGGGTTTTAAACCTGATTACGGCTTGCTAGCCGAAATCTTACTACCAGGCCATCGCGGTGCCTGGAAATTTTTAAAAACATCTTATTTTTTTAAATCCTTGAAAATAGACGTCCATTGAAAGAACCGATTTTAGAATTATTACTCATCTTGTCAACTTTTTGACTGAAAACTTAATCTCGTAAGTAGATTTGAGTACCCTAAATAAGACATTTATGGTATATTCAATCAATTAAAGAATTTTAAATACCCTTGAGATACAGAATTGGACCTCAGTAAGTCTTTCTTTTAAAATGTTGCTCTGAATCTTGTCAGAAATTTAATTATCATGAATCCTATAATTTGATACACGCTTTCAGGTACTTTATTGTCTGGGAAAATAGTTGAAAAGCGGTAATTTAATTATAACTGCTTCTAAATAAAAGCAATTTTATACATAAAAAAATAGTCAGGAGTTAAACAATATATACTGTAGTAAAAAAATAAATAAAAAGCACTGATGAAATCTTTAAAAGGATTTAATTAAGTATAGTTAAGTAGAAAAACCAGAACAATTTGATCGGATTGAGAGGGGAAGTTTATATTGGAAAACATTTTTCATTGAGAATTGAGTTCCATTTATCTTCGAGGGATCAAATCCGATTTTCTAGCATCACCCACGAAAGGACCAAACAAGCAAAACCGCCTGAAGAACCAACAACTTATTCTGACGATATAAATTGATTTTTTTGCCAGGAATTCAGGTATTGTACGATAAACGATTTTTTAAAATGAAGTTAAGAAATTAATGATCGGTGTATGTAATTCGAAATGTCACCATCTTTTAATAAAATAAAAAAAGTCTTGAACCCTTTTATCATTAAAAGTTTTTATCGAACGATTCTTTTTTTTACTAAAGTTTTAAAAAATTATATTTCTTTTGTTTTATTAGTTGCTTTACGAATTGAATGACATCTTTTTCTTCACCGACTAATTTAGTAAGAAGAATAGAATATTTGAGGTATTAGGGAATTATGCGGAATTATAACATCTTTGAATAATTTAATGTGAATTATGAGACTGAAGAGCGACAATTTCGTGCCCATGACGCATGGGCATGGTGGCTAAAGGCCTATTAGATTTATACATTCTAATTATAATAATTTAGAAGCATTTTGGCATAGCACGGCATCTAATTACATTTGTCAACCAGATATCAGCATACAATGACCAATTTAAAATTCTGAAATAATTTACTTCAAAATAATTTTAAAAATATTTGATCTTTTTTTATTTAAATGCATTAATTTATATTATTTTAAAAATAGAGGCTTAAAGCTTCTATTTTTTCCATCGAGTTATTAAAGTAGTAAAATAAAATACAAGAAATCTTTTAATTGATACTTTTTATATGATTTCAAAGAATTTATTAATTTTTAAATTTATTTCTCTGTATAATTTATAACGTGACTAATTAAAACTAAAATATTTCTTTTGGAAACAGAGAAAGATAAATTTCTCCTAGTGCTGTCTAATTAGGAAAATGTGTAAAAATTCTTTATTGGTTTTGAAACAATAAATGATAGATATGTTTTTAAATATTTTTATTGTCTCAAAATAAACAGTGCATCATATGATTGAAAATTTGCAGAAAAACTAAAACAATTTGCAATTAAAGACAAAATAAAAACTTTAAACAAGTTTAAAATAATATCAAAAAATAAATAGCAAAAAACTAGAAAATTTCTATTAGCAAGAGAATTTTAGAAATTTACTAAATAATCCCCATAATCCATTCTTTCTTGTTGTATCAAAAATGAGATGCGATGCTATAATTGGATTTTTAAAAGCGCCGATATAAGTTTTATGAAGAAATAAAAGGAAAAAAAGAATGTTTAGCATCTTGTTTATAATTGCGTTTCAAAAATGCATAGCACTCAGCGTAACTAATAGAAATTGTTATCAAAATAAAAAAAATGCAATTTTAAATTTTATCACCATAAATATCTTTGTTTTTTTAACTGAAGACCTGCATTACTGTTTATAATCTATTGGGATTAGTGATATTTGAATCTATATATATTGAAGCAACTGAAATTATTAGATAATAATAATACTGTGAACATAAAGTAAATATAATATAAAGTAAGTGGAACATAAAAATACTATGAAATAAACGTGCAACGTATTTATAAAAATCGGCGAAAACGCGTGGGATTGCTACTAATTTTCCAGTTAAAACTTTTCAAAATCAAATTACATTGATTCGAAATTAAATTATAATTTTCATAAATATATATAATATTTGGTAAAAATAGATTTATAACAAGCCAAAACAGATTTTCAATTGAACTCTTCATTATCTCTAAAAATAGGAATAAATAAATCCACTCATCCGAAAAAAATTAACCGAGTCTCCTAACTATCAAAAAAATTTATTAACTATCCATCTTTGAGCTTAACATTTTGAAAATTAAATATTCAATAAACTTTCGTTTCTACTTTCATGGTGGTATTAATTGCTACTGTTTTCCCTTCCGAAATAAAATTTAATTATCACGGGGCTTACTTTCTGTTTGTTTCCATAATAGAATCACTAATCTTGTCTCAAGGCAGATCTGCTCCCCAACGAATCTCTAAGTGTTTTTTTACGATGCTTTTCATCAGGAGGAGAAGATTCGGGGCTAAGGGAAATTCACTCCTCCCACGTATCTTTGGAACTGAGGATAAAATATTCTCAGCGTGGTTAATGGTTTACGCTCCGTTTATGACTTAATTTAGATGAGGTGGTTTTATATTCGGTAGGACAGATAGTAGTTCGGTAAGCTTTGTAATTAAGCTCTGAATATAAACCTCAAACAAGGAATGAAGAAAGTGTTTGGTATGAGGTAGGAAAACACAGAGATTAAGCTCTATGACTACATTCACGTTTTCATTCCTGATTATACGTTAGTTTTGAAACTGTTTGAGCATCACTTCTAGACTGAAAAATTTATATTTGTTTCTATATTTAGTGAAGTCTAGTTGATGATAGCACAATATAAGATGAAGAGTCTATATATTTAAATAATACTAACTCTGATATTGATATATACGGTATGATTTTGGTATTGATTTATAAAATGATTCTGTTATTGATATATAGTGTATTTTTTATATTGATTTATAAAGATGGTTCTGATATTGATTTATATGGAATGATTCTTGTATTGATTTATATGGAATGATTCGTGTATTGATTTATATGGAATGATTCGTGTATTGATTTATATGGAATGATTCGTGTATTGATTTATATGGAATGATTCTTGTATTGATTTATATGGAATGCCACTGATGCTGATATATAGGATACGGTTTTGATATTGATTTATAAAAATGATTCTAGTATTAATTTTCATGGAATGTTTCTGATATCGATATGTAGGGTATATTTTTGATATTTATTCATGAAGATGATTCTTATGTGGATTTCCATAGAATGGTTTTGATATTTATATATAGAGTAGGATTCTTATATTGAATAACATGGAAGAATTTTGATACTGATATATAAAGTAGGATTCTTATATTGATTAACACGGAATAATTTTGATATGGATATATATGGTAAGATTCTGATATTGATATATAAGGTATGAATTTGATATTGATATATAGAGTACGTTTTTGATACTGATTTATAAGACCATTCTGATATTGATTTAGTTGGATTCTGATATTTATATATAGGCATAATTTTGATATTGATATATAGGGTATGGTTTTAATATTGATTTATACAAATGATTCTGATATCAACTTACAAGGAAAGATTCTGATATTGAATCAAAAGGAAGGATTCTAATATTGATATAAAAACTAATTCTGATATTTATATATAAGGATCGATATATGTTACTGATACCTAAAGAGATTGAAAACCCAACATAAAAAATGAAGGGAGATGGACAGGAGCAAAGCCAACCATATTTACATAAGATTATCACTAGAAAGCCATTTGGATAAGTTAGAGCTAACACGAAGATGAAGAAATGACGATTTAATAATGAACGAAAACCCTCTACTTGATAATATTTTATTCTTGTTCACGACTTTCATGTTCCCTTTCACAAAACTTCTCAAAATGCGTAGTATTCACAATCACGCACTTTTTACACCGGCGCATACTAATTGGTAAAATTTTTTCATCTGCTTTTTAAGGATTGCCTATCCGTTCTCTTTTATTGATTGCATTAAATAAATCTTCACTTTTATAACTATAAAATATTACCTAGAAGTTTATCCTATTATTTCTGATATATGATGTGATTACGAAGAATTAGAAGAATTGCGAAGAATTACGTTAGAATTTAGGTATCCAGATATAGGAATCGACAATACTCCAATTTAATCTGCATCAGGTCACGGCTTTAACCTTCTATTCTATTACTACTCTGTGGAAGCTAATTCACTAAGTATCTCCCCTATCGTTCCATCGTAAAAATAAAAGAAAATGATTATATAAACTTTACACATATCCTCAAGCCCTATTAAATAAATTCAATTAATTCCGTTTTGTGAATAATATATGAAAATGTAGTGAAAACATTAACTATTTCAACAAATATTTGCAGAAGGCATTTTCATATAATCACAATCTTTATATCTATTTTCTTTGTTAACATTATTTGCGTACTAATTTCATAAATTTTTTTCTACACTTTATTTTACAATATTTCCGCATTTTATTCTTTTTTTAAAAGTAAATTAAATCAATCTAAAAGAAAAGAACTCTTTCAAATTCCGAAGGAAATTTAAAATACAGAAATGAAGAAAAACTCATATGGTTCATTAAATTTAATGTAGAAAGCAATTTTGTAAGAGAAGCTCATAGAAGTGTTTGAACTGTTTTTATCTCTCTTTCTTTATGCTCTCAGTTGCATATGAAAAACACTAACCGGTTCTGATCTTAAACAATCAAAATCTAGTTTTTAAAAATATTTTGATCTTCACGTAGGAAGATCTAATTGATATCTTTAGAATCTCTTAACCGGTTGTCTTTTGTTTATAAATTTAATTTTAAAATGGTTTCAAAGGGCTTTTATATGTGTATTTAACGGTAGTTTATGTTTTAATATTGTGATCTGTTGTGCATCCTACTCCCCAAAAAACAGTGCCGTATGTATAGAATGTAAATTTAGATTAATGAAAATTAATTAAAAACTGAAAATATTAAAATTACATATTGTTTTAGAGAATTCATAAAGCAAAACATTTTTATTCCTCCTAAAAGAAGTCAGAGGAAAATCCAATCTTCCCCAAAAGAAATAAATCAAATCAAATTAAATTGTTTATAAAACAGTTTAAATAAAGTGGTTTACATATAATATTAATTGTATTGTATAATTTCTACGAATAATAATATAATATCTCACTAGATATCCTGTTGTTGTTTCTTATGGCACTTGCCATGGACTAGCTCGCTGAGATAGTTAGCGATTTTAAGCCTAATCAGCGTCTCCTGTTTTTCAGTAGCGCCAATTAGAACTAAGAGTACGACTTTTGCTACTTATTCATCACATTCGCTTTCACAGCCCCTTTCTACAGGAAGGTAAATTCACACACCTTACAAATAGAATACAGAAGAACAACCATGACCGAACCGGGAATCGAACGCTGGACACTCAGATCAATGGTAAGGCGAGCAACCTTTATGCCAGAACGCTGGCCGTAGAAATTTTGAGGAGATAGGTTAAGGAAATGGTGGTATATATTAAATAACGGGAAACATTTGCCTCTATTGAAATCAAAAGTATTAAAAATATATTGGTTCAATTAATCTATTGATATTTATACCTTCGCAAAGTAATAAAAGAAAACTTGGAAAAAGGCGCTTATAAACTGTGTTACACCTCTTGAATTTTTTAAAAACATTTTTATCTAATAAAAAAATGTATGCGAAATAGAATTTAAATGCAAAAACCTAGATTATTAAAATAAATTCATTGAGTAAAACATACAAAAAATTAATTTTCAGTTTTATCATAAAGTGATGTATATAATGTAGTCTGATTTAAAAGCTATATCAGTTTCAAGGTTACTAAACATAAAAGTAAAGAAAAATATGTATTCATTTATACGTACTGCTTTCTGTCTAGAGGGAGAAAAATATCTTCACATAAAATTCCAAATATAAAAGAAAATTAAACCTTACTTAGAAATTTATATACAAGAAATGTTTATCAAATCTTGCAATCATAATCAAATTAAATTTAGAATAAGAATAGACTATCCAAAGTCACTTGAAACTTTTTAAAATATTAGAATTCCGAGGAATACTCAATTCTCTAATCAGCTGTAAACGTTTAGATTCGAATTGAAGCTGAATTCGGAATGTTTGCTGGCGTACATGTTGATAAGCTCTTCTCAAACTAACTTGGATGATTTGTGTATACTCAAACGCAGCCACGCAAGTTTACGTTATTCGGTCTCTTAACTTTACGATATATCAATGGGAACTCATTTGGAAATGTGCATTTCAAGTCAAGTGGAAATAATAATCAAGTACCCAGTAAGGTGTGTTTTCCAATATTTTGCGATCTAAGAGGATAATAAAGGCTCAAAAATAATTGACTCTTTTTTTATTAATTGAAAGATTTCCAGGTATAAGAGTTCTCAAAAGCAATGGACTGTGGGTTTCGTATTCTTTAACTGTGTTTAGTTATATCCTTTCCTTCATTTAAAAACTATGTTAGAGATATTTTGTGATAAAACTTCATCTAATAGGGAGGGGAAAAAGATGATAAATGAAATTTTGCTTGCTTAGTGAACACAATAATAAAAGTGTTGTTCTCTGATCCCATTTCTGATGACCAGTCATACCTCTGTATGAAAAGCTGGTGTCTAATCCACTTGTAATGCGGTTTTTTTCATATTCGATCATACTTTCACTTCAAGTAATACAAAAAGACGAGGTTAATTCTTTAAAGTCGCGAAAAGAATTCATATTTAAAATCCTGATCAACTAATTTATAGTATCTAATATAGTATTCCTCTATCTAAGCTTCTATGCCAAATCAGCAGAACGTAGGCTTAGTATATTAACGGAAAACAAAAGTCTAATATATAAGGCTGAGAATCCTCCAGATTCGAAGATGAGATTAAGTCTAACTGACTCTGTTGCTGGCCACGGTGACCTGCTGATAAAAGTTTCATATATAAGGCTGAACATCCTCCAGATTCGAAGATGAGATTAAGTCTAACTGACTCTGTTGCTAGCCACGGTGACCTGATGATAAAAGTTTCATATATAAGGGTGAACATCCTCCAGATTCGAAGATGAGATTAAGTCTAAGTGGCTCTGTTGCTGGCCACGATGACCTGATGATTAGGTCTTTGCTTCGGAACCAAAAGGTATGAGGTTCGAATCCCGATTCCCCTAAAGAACCGCCGTGTAAGTGTGTCTAGTGCGCTTTAAATCTGTCGGGGTCAAATGTTCCCCCTCTAGTTTGGTGTGGATGTTTAAAGAGAGAAAGAGTGGATGCTAACTCAGGTGTCGTATTCACCATTGACTGTTGTTTAAAATTGCGAGGATAATCCCAAATTGTTAGTAATAGCTTTAAAACGGGGCGTTAATGTAACTAAACTTCAATTGAACATTATTTGTGAATGGGAGATGGGCTCTCCTTCTGGTAGGGTATGAAAAGTATCAAGAGTTGATTGCCTCCTCAGAAGGTATCCTTGTCATTTGACCAACCTTTATATTCGGGTGATGAAGTCTGTTTTGAAATGGAACGACAGTTATCCATATTAAGTTTATGAAACTTGTAAAACAGCCAAAATTCAGTTATCTCGGCAACAGAAATTATTCTTTTTGTAAAATGAAATACCTAGACTTTTAATACTGAGAAGGAAGACCAGAAGTAAGTTTTGAGCGAAAATGGTTGTAATTAAAAAAAATTCTCCTCCTGCTTAGAACAGAAATAAAATGAGTCTCTCGCGTGTCAAATTAATGTGGAAAAAGTGAGAACGCCTGAAAGAAATATTTAGCAAAAGAAAAGTTCCTTTCTATATTTTCAATTTACTGCGTCGACGAGAGAAAAAAAATACCGTACAGAGAGCGAGAAAATAGGGCTTTCTGAGAAAGGATTCGGGTAGATCCGCCGCAAGGCAAGATTGGAAACGATGAAGATAGGGGTTTTGCTTCTTCTAGCGTATGTGTGTGAAACTCTAGTTTGTAGCGATCTGCTTACAAAAAGAAGATAGAGAAAAAATAGAATAAAACTCGGATGGATGTGACATCTTTCAAAAGAGGAGATAAGTGAAGATCTTATTGCTTTGTGTTGTTGGTTTGAGTTATTCAGAATCGCATGGTCGATAGAAATTTCGCGTCAAACAGAGAATTTTACAGATTACATGGTTAAAGAACAGAAAAATTTTGCAGCGTTATCTTTGTTTATAGCAAAATCTCCTGGGAAATATCATTTTTAGTTGAAGATAAAGTCTTATCAATAGTATAAATGCGCATGCAATGGCAAACATAAAAAATGGCTCGTCAAAAATAAAGCTTTCCCCTTTCTGTTACGATTTAGCTTTGAAACATATACAAAATAGATAGTTTAGAAATCTTTATAATTTGTTATTAAAAATTTAAGATTGAAAATTGTAGTGGTTAACTAAATTATACAGACTGAAAAATTATCTATTTTATAATTCATACACATTGTTAACTATAGTTAAATTATTGATTCGGAGATAATTTCAATTCCTATTAAAATATCAAAATCGGTAAAGATTTTTAAAGATTGAAATTTTAATCTAACTTAAATAAGCATGTATCTGATATGAATTTCAACTGGAGGGGGGGGGTAAATTCCTTCTGCCTGTAGTTAATATTGATGCTATATGTTACATACACATGTCATACACATTGTTAACTATAATTAAATTATTGATTCGGAGATTACTTTAATTCCTATTAAAATATCAAAATTGGCAAAGATTTTTAAAGTATGAAATTTTAATCCAACTTAAATAACCATATATCATATGAGTTTCTGCAGAAGGGAGAGGGGGGAGGAGGAATTCCTTTTGGCTGTGGTTATTGCTATATGTTCTTAAAAACATTATTAAAGGGTATAATGCTTTATGACACTAATATATTTACAGTCGGCCATGATTTGAATTATGGCTCAGCATTTCAAAGGATTTATCATAGTTCTTTTTATACTTACAAGACATTACCAATGAATTAAATATCTCATTGTACCCTGACACCAATGTATTTACTGGAGTCCTTGATTTATTAATACCTTGACTGCCGTAAGGGTCAATGATGATTGACGGGCCCATAGAAATTACATTGTAAGAAGTTCAGAGCGGCAGTAAATGTATTAATGAAGCTGAGTTTTGAAAGGTTTATCAGGGTTTCTTTTTATACTTACAAGCCATTAACGATGGATTAAAAACTTCACGATTGTGCACTGGTAATGCATTGTGTTGTTATTGTTAAGGGCACTTGTCATGGACAAGCGTCGTCGAGGTAATCAGTGATTTTTAAGCCGAAAGGAGCGTCTCTGGTTTTGAAGTAGCACCAACAATACGACTTAGCTACACACTCATCACAGTCGCTTGCACAGCCCCTTTTTACGTGGGAGCACATTTATACACCTTACAAATAGAACATAGAAGAACAGCCATGCCCTAACCCGGGACATCTAGCTCTTGGGAAGACGCGTTACCCCTATGCCAGGAAGCCGGCCTGATTATGTATTTATAAAGAAACACGGTTGGATAAAAGTACTTTCTCAGATACAGAACCGCAATATCACATGTTTGAAACCCGCTTTTACGTAAGATCTTCGACAAAGTAAGTTGGGGCAAAATAAATCTGTCGATGTGAATCATTCTTCTATTGGCATGACATGGCATGGGAATTTTGAAAATGGGTGCTGTTACAAGCGCTACCGAATGATTGCTAAAAATCAGAAGTCTATATCAATTATCTCTGAAGAAACTTCAAAATGGAAAACTAATCTTGATAATCAATCAAGTTTTAGTACATGTACATGTTTAATCAAGTTTTAGTACATGTACATGTTTAGTCGTTTTAGTACATGCACATGTTTAGTCAAGTTTTAGTACATGCACATGTTTAGTCAAGTTTTAGTACATGTACATGTTTAGTCAAGTTTTAGTACATGTACATGTTTAGTCAAGTTTTAGTACATCAATACATGTTTAGTCCAGTTTTAGTACATCAATACATGTTTGCTTTAAATTTATTTAGTAAGTAATTGCCGAAAGAATAAACTTGCTTTCCTGAAAAGAATGTAAATTCAATACGATTTTATTTATATCTTGGGCAACTGAATTGAAATAAAGAAGTAAAATATTTCCTATCTATTTCCTGATATATTTTCGCAAAAGTAGTAAAATATCGATAAATGCTGATAAAAAAGATTTCTGGTTTCGATAAAATATGTATAGCTATATTTGGCAAGAAATAAATATGCTGAATTTAAAGTGAATTTCGTTTGCGACCGTCTCGGAAAATATACTCGATTATTTGCACGCTGTAATATGAATCCAGATTATGACGTCTCTGAAATTCATATTTTTCCGTTCGTAATGTTACCAATGCTGTAAAGCTACTTGAAGATTCAAAATAATTGATTGTATTTGCATTTAGTTTTGTTCCAGTTTCATTACTTGTATTTTAGTTACATTTTACATTCTTTCAGGATTTAGATCGGGAAATGAGAAATGGGATTTTGTTAAAGCTGTAGTCATTTGCAAAGTTTCCTTGGAATAAGAAAAAAAAAATGTCTATCTTTTTTTTTATTTCAAAGTAGCTCCATTCGATAAAAAACAAATGCTGAAATCTTCTCAGTGCTTTGTTGGTTAGATACAAGCAGAATCAAAGTGACAAAAAATTGTATTGTTATTGTTGAAATTGTTTTTATTACAACATTACTATGTTAATGCAGTTTCCTTTTTTTACTAGCCTAACCTTTGCAAATATTTCTTAAGAAAGCATTTTTTTATGTTTTTAAATATGGGATTTTGTAATAAATATTTATTCCATTTTCGAAGGACTAGAGTTTTGAATTGTTGAATAATTTTAAGTTCGGGATGAGAATACATTAATGCTATAGTTTCAGAACCCATTTAACAGTTAACATTTCATTTAACTACATTTTGATTTTTTTATGTGGTGCTATTTGGTAGAGAATTTCACGGTTTTTATTCCAATATTCTATAATATTTGTAAAGGCGAATTATAATTCAACGACTAAATAAGAAAAAACAAAATTGTAAAAAAAACCGTTCTATTTTTATGATTCATTTATAGAAGTTTTTTCAATGTTATTTCGGAAAATTTATTATACTTAGTTTTACTCTTTTCATATTTGTAATAGGGGAATATTATAAATGATTTTCTGTAAATGTTTTCATACTAAAGCTTTATTCTTATACGTTGAATTAAGATTGAAAAAAAATCAAATCTTAATTTCAAGGTAGTCGCGCAATTGAAGTTGTATTTTGTTTTCATATCAGATGTCACATCTATTAAGGAATTAAAATAAAAATATTAAAAGTTTCTGCATATAAAATATATTAAAAATAAAAAAATAATAAAAAATAATTAAGACAAAGAAAACATATTTTCGTTTTTTATTTTATTTTTTACCTTCCATTTTTATTAAAAAATAAAGCGTAGAAAATATTTTTTGTCAAAAATATGGAGGTCGAAATAAATTAATAATAGCTTGAGAGGCAGAAAACAATATAATTAAACTAAAATGAAATTTGAAACGAAAAATGAAATTTGAATTTTAAATACTAAAATTTTAAATCAAAATCCAATAATGAATACTATATTTAGAATGATCTTGGTGGAAAGAAAAATACGTTGCGCTTAAAAAATTTAAATAATTGATTACAATTATTGAATAAAAACATTTTTCAGACTTTTTTGTTTCATTAATTATTATACAATCTTTTTTTCAATTGTAGCCAGTCACCCCGTACAACAGATAATTCAACATAATGGCAAAAAAGTCTTTTTACAGAGAATTCATCAATTTTTAACGGTTTGAAGAAAAAATTGATGTAAAAATCGATTCTCCAACAATTTGTTATACTATATTTAAATCATTTTCGTAATGCTAGAAAATCTTTAGAAAAGAAGTGGAAATAAATCTTTATTAGTACTGTTAGTTCCCCATCTCAAAATCAGAAAAGAAATTCATCGATTCCTATCCCTAACTCTATTTAATTATTGAATAAGAAGGATTAAAAATACTGCAGGTGATTTCTTTTTTTAAAAAAATAAAGGTTTCTTTCTTATATCTTAAATCTTTTTTCTTTATGAGATTGAAGAGGAAATTCACTACAACAAAAGAGTCTTTATTTGAAAAGAACTGAAATTCCTCGTAAGATATAACAAAGTGACATGTGGTGCATTTTCGGATCTGATTATTGATCACCAAAGTATGAATCTCCTTCTTTTTTTAAATAAAAGCCACTTATACTTTTATTTGTCAGGAAAAAACGGAGAAACAGATAAAAAATTAAATATTGCATTTATGTATTTCACTCAGTTAGGTCATAAAATCAATTTATAATAAATATTAATCCAGATATTTCGATAATTAATCCAGATATTTCGATAGCACAACACGTAATACAAGAGTGATTTTTTTATGAATCATTCAATATCATTAGCTCACTCTCTCACTCTCTCATTTTTTAT
>JAOUZG010040121.1:546740-614395 GCA_026289955.1 Argiope argentata
TATATATATATATATAATCTTCAAATTTTCAATCGTCAATAAAATACTTTCTATTCATCCAATCAAGTTCAAGTAAACTTTTTTTTTGGATTTTTTAGTAGATGACATTTGATGTGGATACAGTTTTTTTTCAAATATAAGCTCATTAATTTTTTATTAATTAATTAAAAATTGATTTTCTAGCCTTTATAGCAGTTCTTTATAGTAGTTATAATTGTTAGATAGGGATAACCTAATTGGTAGGTTGTTAGATTCACATCTCTTGTGCTGCGAGTTCGAATCTGGTCGCAAAGTTTTCCATGTCGAAAGTTATACCACTGGGGATACTGAGTCAAAGGTGATCGGTATTCGGGAGCTTATAGTCCATATTTTCAGAAGCAATTGCACCCGTCCTTCCGTTCTAAAGCGGAACACGAGAAAAACAATTGTAATTATTTAATAAAAAGTAACTAAAATAAAAAATTTCCAATCTTCCTAAATTTTTCCTAATATCCAAAGTAGGAATTTATTTTAAAAAATAGTTTTTTATATTACTTGTTTTTACATCAGGTTCATAATTCCAGAAATTTTCTGAAATATTTGAGAGTAATTTTGAGCTGAACTTCTGAATTTTTAATACTGATCAAAATCTAAAGTTGACACTAAAACTATTTGTTGTCTCTTTCAGATTTTCCCATCTCGTTAACAAAAAGGCATTTAACACAGTAATTATTTCACTTGCATGAGTTTTCTCATAAAAGAAGCGTAATTGCTTTAAATCTGATCTCGAATTTTCAACACAGAAATCATGTTTTTTTCAACGACCACTCTGGTATGAATTTAAGTTTATAAATATGGATTATCGAATGATTAAAATTCTAAAGCGTGAATTTACAGTTAGAAATTCAAACCTTTACACAAACCAAAAGAAGCAATCTGTAATTTAAGATGAGTTCATTAATGAGACTACTCATGATTGCTGCTTCTCTACGGTAAGTGACAATCAGTATACTGAGTTAATCCACTTTTCATTCCCAAACTATAAAAGCCTTCTGGAAGTATAAAATACAGGGGATAGTGTAAATGGTTCGTCGAATTATATAATGCTTTTTATTTCAAGGGACAGTAGATTTTGATAAATTGAAAATGGACGAAAACGTGCGATTTTATTTCTATCATTTCATCACCAAATTGTGTTTTAAAATGTATTGTTCAAAAAGATAAATATTTGAAATGTTAAGAGGACAAAAAAATTCTCACAAATGGTATTGTAATTAGATTTAATTATATTTGAAGTGTTCAAGGGGTCTTAATTTTTGAAGAAATTAAATGACATTGATAATAAAGATTTCGATCAAACATTAAAAGAGAATAAGGTATGCATTTTATGCATCGAGTTTTTTTAGCTAGTTAAAAGTCAAATTTTAGTCCAGAAAAGCATAAAATCCTCATGAAAATTCAATAAGTGTGCCTAAAAGTACCTCTAAAAAATTAGTTTGAAATTGGAATTTCAAAATTTGTTTTTTTTTCAAATAAATTTACATTGGGTAATAAGAAAAAAAATTTAAAAAAATTAAAAATTAAGAAACCTAGAATACTTTGAAACTTTTAAAAATCATATATATATTTTTATTTTTTTTAATAATATATTTCGTTTTAAAATGCTTTTTTAAAGAAATATGGCGTATTTATATTTAATACATATGCATAAAAATTATAACCTTGACTGAATAATTCCCAAAAGTGGTTAATAGAATCCACTGTCCTTTTTATGTTAAAAAGTAATATACAAAAAAAGATACAGAAACGCTCTTTACTTCCCGGACTCAAAAATAGCATTTTTTTTTTGTTATAGCAAATGGTAATGCTGACTGATATTTAACGAGTGAAACATGTTATATTACAGTGTAGACATAAAAACAACAGAACAAAGATTGAGCATATGTATACGCCCCCCCCCCCGAAAGCTTGTGAATGTTTACATTTTTCCATTTGTCATCAATCATTTCAGCCCTATACTTCTATATAAATACTTCAGGATAAACCTATTTATACTTATAGAAAATTTATATGTATTTCGTCAAAAAAATTCTATCTAGAATTATATTACAATTATTATCATTATTAAGCGGAGTTAGTAGATTAGACTAGTAAATCTATCTCATTATTTAGAAAATATAAACTTCTTCGAAAAGTAAAATAATATTTCTTAAAAACAAATGTATAATCTAGAAGTTCGGTATAGATTTTAAAAGAATTTCTATACCAAAGTAGACTTGTTTTAAAATAAACAGTAAGAAGATGGAGAATAACTTTTTGTGCAAACTTTTAAAAATAAAAACTTTAGATTTACAAGACAAAAATGGATTTGCGAAGGCAGGAATTATTCAAAATAAATTGCTTTTCCGGCGAAGTTAATCACATTTGAATTTGACCACATTTTTATCACACAGCCATAAAGAAGCCTTAAGAGATAAGAAAAACGTGAAGCTTTAGAAAAATGTAAGAAACTCAAATTTGTTTTGTGTATTACGAAACTTTCTAGTTGCATAACTGTCAGGATGATTTATCCTGTATTCTTACTTCAACAAGGCCCATTTTTCTACTTTATATATAATCTTTCTTCTCTCCGTTTTTATTTTAAAAACAACAGCAAGAAATCGATTGTTTTATTGTTAAATTTAAGGATTGTGAAGGCTGCACTCTTTTACCAACAAGAAATTAATAAGATAAGAATATTGTTTTTTGGATTTATACACCAAACTCGAAGTTCGCAAAAATGTATACTTTTCATTTAATAACTGATTAAATATTAATTATTTTGCGAAGAATTGATTTTATATTTTTGATGAAAATATAATATCAATTCACAAATACTAGTATACCTATCAGAAGAAGGTATTAATTTTATTAAGGGATCTAAAATCAATATTTAAATTAATTGCTAATTAATTTCTCAAAATTTCAAACAGTAATCTATACAGCTATTTGATACAGTATTTATTTTAAAATTCTACTAACCATTACTACCATTCAATGGTTATACATAAGATTAGGGTACGACTTTGCAGCAAATTCGCCAAAGCAGGCGGCAAAAATGCAGCTGGCCAAATGCTGGCCAGCTGTATTTTTGTCAATTTTGCCACATAATTGAAATTATATCTGAAATTTAAAACAGATAATTTTGTTTACTGAATTATCGTATCGCATGTCAATTTCATTATCCAAATCTTATGTTCAGTATTAGAACCCGTTTTTTTTCTTTATAACGTTTTCCATAATGAGAGAAATTACTGAAGTTTTTTTCAATACTTTTAAGTTGTATACTATATAAGCTGTATGCAATTACTTGTAATAGTAATAAACATAAAGATTGAAAAATAAATAAATAAATAGATAGTAGTAATAGTTTTAGAAAGCAGATAAATAATAATATCTTCCAAGTAAATAGAAGAAAGTATAATTTGAATAAAGAAATTATTATTCAGGGCTATAGTCAAAGTTGAAGAGGAAGAAGTTAGCTTAAAGATAATTTTACAAAAAATTTAAATTTTTTTAAGGATTTGTAGAAATAATACAAACCGAAAAGTTTCGATTATAAATTCAAGAAATAACGATATACTGCCAAAAAAATTGTTCTTATGATGTCGAAGAACACTTTATTCATTATGTATTAATATGAATATAAAAATTAAATTTTAATGCACCATCTTATGTGTATAATTTTTATTGTTTAAAATTTTAAATAGATTAATATGATTACTTAGTGTTAATATCCGGTCATTTTTTAATATAGTTTGGCTCATGAGTGATTTCAGAATAATAAAAAAAGCATCGTACAAAATGATCAAAAAATATTTTGTGCTTATGATGTCGATGAACACTTTATTCATTATGTATTAATATGAATATAAAAATTAAATTTTAATGCACCTTCTTAAGTGCACAATTTTTATTGTTTAAAATTTTAAATAGATTAATATGATTATTTAGTTTTAATATTCGGTCATTTTTTCATATAGTTTGGCTCATGAGTGATTTCAGAATAATAAAAAAAGCATCGTACAAAATGATCAAAAAAGGTTTTGTGCTTATGATGTCGATGAAAACTTTATTCACTATGTATTAATATGAATATAAAAATTAAATTTTAATACACATTCTTGTATGAATAATTTTTATTATGAAGAATGCTGTTTTTTTTCTGTAATTCTTCGTCACTTCAATTTTCAAAATGAAATAAAATGTAATCAGTAAATATGTAAGTAAATTTAAAGAAATGTCTTAGAAAATTGATGAAAAATAACTTTTTTTAAAATTTATTTTTAAAATTCTAATGGTTCGCAAGTGTATTAAGATGTGAATAATTGGTACTTGTGAATTTTCTTTCCCAAAATTCATTGCTCGATAATTACTAAAAGAAAATGTTACTCCTGAGATACTCAGTAATATCACGTACAAGAGAAAACTAATCATTTCAACGAGCAAACAGAATTTATTCTGAATGTTTTCTAGTCACGAATCTTTCCATAAAGAATGTAATTATGCGTTGGGAAATTTGATCGAGCTTTTTCACCTAAAATGCCACTTAATGTCATTTTTATGAGTATGATACAAATTACCGCGATGCAAAGTTTGGCATCATAAATAATACGCGGTTGCCTACTCTGATGGGTAATCTGTATTGATTCATTTTCCCATTAATTGTATTTAAATATGGTCATTAACGTCATAAAAGTTAGCAACAATCTGCTTCACAAAAGTATTCGAGAAATAGCAGTGACATTATTGCATTTCATTTGTTAGAGATAGTGTGTTAATATGCTTCAGTTAACTTACAGTTTGTATCTGATTTATGATTTTTTGGAGGATACAGGAATACATCTTATTTGTATGCTTGATAACTTTAAAGATGATATGTCAAAAGTTAGGAATTGTATATTTTAATCACAAAACAGAGCATTTTGTAAATATATGAAGAATTTGAAAAATTAATACAAAAAAAAACTGATATTCTATAGTTAAATTAGTATGTTATCATAATTAAATTAACTATCAATGCTTATTAATTAAAAATAAAATAGAATGTCTGTTATTTCAAAAGTGCTGCATATTAATGCAAATTTATAAAATATAAATAAACCTGAATATACTTTTTCATAAGATTTTTCCGATATTAATGCTTCGAAATGGTTGTGTCTTTGTATTTTTCGTAAAGTATTTAGATAATTTATATTTCAAAAACTTGTCATAAAGAAATTAATTTATTTTTCTTTGCACTTATCAATAAAC
The DNA here is from genome assembly GCA_026289955.1 of Argiope argentata. Classification (NCBI taxonomy): domain Eukaryota; kingdom Metazoa; phylum Arthropoda; class Arachnida; order Araneae; family Araneidae; genus Argiope; species Argiope argentata. Next base: position 552,012 of record JAOUZG010040121.1, read on the forward strand.
TTTAGGATGAAACCTTTATACTTAGGATAATCATGTGTCTAGGGATATTCTCTTTTTAACTGAATAATATTTAGTTTTAAGTTTTATTACTGAGTTTAAGGAAGAATAGTAACACTAACTGCTATTTTGTTAACCATTTTGAAATCTAGGAAGAAATAGATTTGAGAGTGAAAAAAGTTTTTAGACGATCTGAAGTAAAATTCGGCAATATATTTCCTCCATTGTTTCACAAAGGTAAATAAAATAATTCCCTTGAATATTTGTATTTTTAATTATTAATTCCAATATTAAATGCTCCTTCTCCTTGAGTGTTCTTAGTAAAAGTCATTTTGTAAGAAATTACATAATCTTAAATTTACAGTCACATAGTTTCATTGTAGTTAGGGTCATGGGTCTAGGTACAACAACAATCATATTCTTTATGTTGTTATTTTTTAAACTTTTCTTCATTCTGCATAGAGAAAAGCCCTAATTAATTAGAACTTTTTAAAATGAACTATTAATTTGCAGCTGAATGCTTTTAATTCGAAAAGTCGAGGGTGTTAACTTGTAAAAGAACTTATTCTTTTTGAAAAATAAAAAAATACTTTTGCTATCATCATTATTGTAGATTATTAATTTATTTGCCAGCGTCCTGGCACAGAGGAAGAGCACCTTTCTGGTAATCTGGAAATGCCGAATTCGAGTCCCGGTTTGGACATGGTTGCTCTTCTGTCTTCTATCTATAAGTTGTGTGAGTGTGCCCCCTGTAAAAAGGGGCTGTGCAAGCGAATGTGTGCGCGTCATCCTCATATGAACTAAAAATCAGACCTCTGCCCTCGAGAGCTTAGGGGTCTATAACCTCAGAAGCTACTACATCCCCTCTTTCTTTTGTAAAGCGGACACGAAATTCTCATCATTAATTTATTTAAAAAACATGGAGTTTTATATTCTTGAGAACAATTGTTATTTTACATAAGTTTTCTACCGTATTTTAATCAAACTTTCAAACTTTACCCCACTTTTGTACCGCAAATTTCTAATTTATTACTATTTCTCTTTAATTACAAATTCTTAATTATATATTTAGCTCCTTATAAATCCTGATGGAATAAATAAATAGTAAAATGTAATACAAATAATGCAACTGTTGTGTCGGAAGCAGTTTTGAAACATCAAGCTCCAATTAGAGTTGCGCCAAGAGATGACATAGATCAATATTGTATTGAGCTTTTCGAAAACTAATTCAGAAAATACCAAACTTAACTGTACGTTTTATAACCGACGTACAGTTTGTGGGATTTTTTCTAAAGATGAAGGGAATGAAACTATTTTTAAGTACCTTATTGCTGCCTTGTTCAAGGGCGCTTGAAAAGCCAGGGAATTCTTGAAAGCATGGTTAGTAGAATTCTCAGTAGAATTCTTCCAAGTTCAGTAGAATTCTTTCAAGTAACCAGGAAAGAAATAAATCAAAGAACAAGCAATTAGAATGGCCAAAAGAAAAATTCCAGATAAAGCATTTTTGTGCGGTATCCTAAGAATTTTCAGACATTACAAATTTCTCTGATTCTATTGACGATGCAAGTTCTACATTATCTTAAGTGATACAATTGAAAAAGGTTGTTAAACAAGATTATAAGATAGAAAAACTGTACATTTTTATGTAGTTAAATAACAATTAAAGGAACAATAGAGTGTTAAATATCTAAAAACATTGAATATTCTAAACACACGATGAAAGTGTTGCTTATGAAACAGACAGAGAACAACAATATTGTATTCACTTTGCTGCAAAAAATCTATCATTAATTAAAGTGACAATACATACATAATATCTAGAATGAATGTTTCAAATTATAATATTGAATAGCTGATTAAAGTACTTGTAGTTTACTAATAATTTGGTGCATTGCAACTTAAAGATTTATTACATGATAAATGTGTTACCTGATATTATTACTTATATGAAATTCATATTTATACGTTAGTTTTCTATTCATTATAAGTAAATTTTGACTTCTAGGAATTTAGTTTAGTTATATTAGCATCTCTTATTTTTAAAGCAACATTAGGGCTATTTTTGGGACCGATATTGTAATTTTGGGTCAAGAATAGATAACGAGGATGGAACCTGAACTAGCACCGTCTTCTCCAAATTTTCACACCCCACCAGCGGAAGGACGTTTGACTTCAAAGGATTTAACGTGGACCAGACTCCCTTACGTGACGTTTCTTCGGTGGAATCGGATCTTGAACCCAAACCCCTTGAGTTTTGAAGCCAAGATCTGGCCCCCATGCCTCCAAGGCACCTTGATTTGCAGAAAATTGATCTAGGCACATCAGTTACTGGTCCTAGGATTAAATTTCATACCATTTGTGGAGATTCTCAAAAAGAATTTGATTAAACAGAATGTATTATTTTAAGTGTATATATAGATTGATTCTAATGCTATGTAATTAGTGTAACTATGTGTGCATATCAGTCTCACAAACTTAAGCAGGTAAATGGCAATATTTGTAAAATGGAAAATCGAGGCACTTCTTTTTTTACACACAATTCTTCTTTGCCCACAATTCTTCTCTAAATACTGCATGATAAGCCAACGATTTACACATTTTTCCCTCTCTGGCAAAACATCCCTTTTAAATTTTATTCTCTCCCCTCCTTCAATCATTTTGAAAATATTTCACCATCTCCAATTTTCTGAATGATTTTTTGAATTTTAATTAATTTATATCAAAATGCCCTTCGTGTTACTTGTTGATATCATTTTAGTTTTCTTCGGAATAAAATATGTCTTAAATAATTTGCATAGATTTGTATGATAGCTTAAATAGGATATTTAAATATATATGATTAAATAATATTTCATTTACATAATATCTTTAAATAATATAATTAAAAGAAATAAAATATATTTCTTACTTAGGTATTAATAAACTATTGTTTGGTAACTCTCTATGGCACCGTACCCCAAAGTTAGCAAATGATAGACAAAACAAACAATACTTTAAAAAATAAAGAAAAATACGACAACAAATGAAATAATAAAGTACAAAAATATTTCATGATACAATAGCGACATTGTTTCATATAATTGTTAGAACAGAGCTCTTATTAGAATGTGTACTCCAAAGGCTGAAAAAAACTAAATAAAACAATTGTTATTTTAAACGTAAATAAAAGACAAAATTAAATAAAATATAATAAAAATATATACCGTTTGGTGTTAAAAGGGAATAATTTTATTATAAAAATAGTCATTTTTTGTCTATCAGGGGGCGTGCTCCAGATATTGAGAATGAATAAAAAAATGAGATTTTTCAAAATAAGCAAACAATAAACGATATAACAAAATAAACTTTTCAGTGTAAAATTCGTATAAAAGGATTTTTTGTTCGTATAAAAGGTTTTTTTTATACGAAATTATATTTAGAACCGATTTTCCAAAAAAACACCTTTTCTAAGTTGACGGTTTTATTTGTTGTGCGTTGTAGATTTTAGAGCCAAACTACGATCTGTTTGATATTAGATTTTTTTTTCTTTATTCAATCCTTAAATACGTTAAGCCTCTTCATTGGCTCGCTTCCTTTCCTTCAATACAGCTTTCACAAAGATTGGTTCTTTGAAAAGTGAAATTTGCCCACCGGACACTTTTCTGGAATTCTCTGAGAATTCAGATTTATTTTTGGAACGAATCTTATTCCTTCTTTAAAACACCTACGCTTCAAAAGCGTTTTTCTGGTTTGAAATTTTGTAACGCGTCAATTTATAGAAATATTTTTTATGTTATTTAAAAATATAAAAATATCATGCCAGATAAAATTTGGTTTCCGATTTGTGTTTGTCCTGAACTTTAACATAGTTAACATAAAAATTTCTGGAGATTTCTCCAAAGCTTAAGATATCTGACATTTGAAAATAAAAAAGTATCTGTAGAACTGTGTGGGTACTGAATAACGGAACAAAATATCGGTATTAAGGTCTATTTTTAGTTTTCCTCCTTGAAATTCGAACGAAAATTTATCTTAAATTAAATAGTTATATATATTCTAACTTATACCATTTTCATCGTTTTTAATTAATTACTAATTGATTAATTAAAATACTTACAGCTTTAAAAATGAAAAAAATGTCTCATGAAAAGCCTGTTTTATAGCAAATGAATTTTATTTAAATATTAAGTTAATTATTCAGTTTTGATTTAAAAAGTGTTTTTAATTTATTAAGTTAATTAAATATAGTCATAAAAATATTTTAAAGTAATATTTCTCACTCATTTTCTAAATTCCCCTCTGCAGTTATTTAAAATTAAAATATCATGACTTTTATAGCGGATTTAGCTCATTCAAGATAAATATGCGACGAGAATCAGTAAAACTGTTCACTTTAAAAAGAAATTTTTAATTGCATTTAACTGTAAGACGAGGGATTTTCGCTGTATGGGTATAGATATAAATTTAATAATGCTTTAATAAGGATAATCCATCCAAGCATTCTTGTTATATCAAATGTTGATCACATTTTCTTAAATGTATATGTAAATTTTATTCGTTGTCAGTTATGAAAGTTATATAGTTTCTTTCGTGGAGTGTAATAATACCAGATATGTAATATAAGCAATTACCATCACATATATTTGTAAGTTTTTATACTGCACAAGAAAGGTTTGTAGGACCGCACCTACAATTTATTGTTTTATAACATCTCTAAATCCCTTAATTTAAGGTGACAGTGGACTCTTTTAGAAACTTTTGAGAATTATTCAATTGGGATTATAAAAAAAATTTATGCATATGTATGTTAAATTTCTTATATTATCAATTTTTTATGCCTATATATTAAATATAAATACATTAAATTTCTATAAAAGCATTAAAAAAATATTATTTTTTTAAAGAATTAAAAGATATTTAATTTTAAAAAATTTTAAATGCTCCAAGCCATTTAGATTTTATTTTTTCAATTATTTTTACTACCCACTGTAAATTTATTTGGAACAAAATTATATACGATTTTATAGTTTCAATTAAATGCTAATTTTCTAGAAATATTTTTATGCACAATTACTGGATTTTCATGGGATTTTTATGCTTTCCTGAACTAAAATTCACTTTTAATTAGCTAAAAAACTCAACACTTAAAATGTATAACCTGTTTTCTTTTAATGTTTGACTGAAATATTTTATATCAATTTAATTTAATTTCTTAAAAAATTGGGACACCTCCAACATTTCTAAGATATTTAATTCTAATTGCTATATAATTTTGAGAAAAGTCATTAAGATGTAATTGTTTTTCCTCTTAACTCTTTAAATATTTATTTTATTGAACAATACATTTAAAAATATTATTTTAGTTGAGTATAAATATATATATTGGTGATGAATCGATAAAAAGCAAATTGCCCGTTTCCTTCCATTTTTGATTATTTTAAAGTCCACTATCCCCTGAAGCGTTTTACTTTAAAAAATCATAATTCTTTTCCCAATTGCTTTTTGACACAATTAAGGGTTTAATATCCCAAACCTGTTATAATTTTCCATAAGAAATCTAAATAGTAATTATTTTTAAAGAATTGCTGTTATTAAAGGACATAGGATGATCTGTTTCTATAGAGCAGGATAAAAAATGTTGCTAAGTTTCTTTCAAATTCAAAATACTTATTAAAAAAAGTTTTGAGAAAAGTATAAAAAACATATTTTTGAACATTATTTATGAATTAATTTCAAATTCTTTATTTATTGGTTAAGTTCAGACAAAGTGAATTAGTTGTATAATTCATATTTCATTTAAGTGAATTAGTTGTATAATTCATATTTCATTTCATATTATAACGATATGTATTTATTCTAAATTGTTTAATATAACAATATAGGAGTATATATTAACGTTCGATGTAAATTGTTTTGATTTCAGTTATTATTAAAATAAAAAGAATCCGAAGAAATTCAATAACTATTCAATTTGAATTCCTTTCCAATAAAATTATAAAAATGTTGAAGAATCTCTCAAGTTTTAAAAAACTTATTAAATAAAATTCTCTTACAGAATTAGTTTTTTATAAAATATGTAATATATTTCTAACGAGTAAGTAATTACTTTCTAAGTTTTTGTTGGTAATGGAAAATTTCAAATAAATGGGATGGTAAGCAATAATTTGGTTTGCGCAAAATGTTTAATACAATTTCATTTCAGATCCCCATAGAATAACAATCCCACCAATACCAATATTAAATTAAGAAATATACTTTTCCATTGAAATGTATAATTTGTATCATTTTTATTTTTAATTTGGAGAGGGAAATTTTGATTTAAATAGTTGATTAAATTAGAATTTCATCTTTTAATTTCAATAAACGTTAAATTAGATTTATTCGTGTATTTTTAGCGTTTTATATTAAAAAATAAACCATCTTTCATACAAAATAATTTATAATTAAGTAAAATTTTGATTTGAGTCCCAAGAAACGCTTTTTAAAATTTTATTTTGATATTCTTTAAAGTATATTGTGATACTATTCTAAAAGGTAATAATGATGTACCTTTTTATTCATATTGATAACACATACACACACACACACACACACAATAAAAATGGATACAATAATTAAACGTATGAAAATGTACTAAGCATTACAAGGTGTAATTTAGTTATATTTAAGTGCCATTTTGAAGCAACATTAGGGCTTTTTAAAGGGACAGTGACGTAGAACCGTGATCAGGAAACGAAGACGATTTACGATGAGGTACTCTTCTCTTTTGATTTTTGAAAACAGCAAATAAAAAATTTTATCCAAAGTCAATTTTAAAGTTAAAAAATAAAGCAAATTTCAAGTGCAAGACTTAGTCTCATTCAGAAATATAATCTGTGATGCTTGGAAGCAGTAAATATCTGTAGATATACTTGTATCTTTTTAGATATGCTTTTATTAGATATACTACCTGTAGATATACTTTCATATCTGTAGATATACTTGTAGAAATTCGCACGTTTTAACATTTTGGAATATGCCACCTATAATATAACAAATTTCAAAAAAAAATATGAAAAAAATCAAATGTAAGAATTGTACCACGAGGATGTGATACAAGGCTGCGATATTTAGAAGGCATAGAGATTTACTCGTTCTTTGGGGTCCATCGATAAGTTTTTCAAAAATTTACACGATTAAGCGCTTTGAATATTTCGCTCATAATATAGAGTAATAAATTCAATGTTAATTAAGGACATTACGTCATTAATACATTTTCATTAATAAATATACTCCATTAATATTTTTTCTTTTGTCCACTCATTCAGTTTTATAAACTAATTAATATATTCATCAATGGAATAAATAATTTGACTTCACAAACTTTATTTACCATTTACAAAATAAATCTGTGACATAATAATTTTAAACGAGCTACGATTAAAAACATTGCTCACCTGGTTGTTTAATGTAATTGTATACACTACTGTTTTCATTACAAACCTCAATTTAATAATAATGTCTTTTTTTAAAAATCTATTTCTCGTTGAATCTAAAATCGTAAAAAGTATCCAAACTTTGACGATAGGGATAAAAGACTCACTACAATTGAAGAATAAGTCTTTTCTACGACTTCTTCTTTAACCTTCAATGTAAAGTTCTAAAGACTTCTTTATCCTTACCACTAATGCAGATAGTTTTTAAAAGACTTTCTATTAAATTATTTGGAGGTTTTGATGAATAATTCAATGTCTGAAAGCCATCCCAAACAAGCATTCAGAAATCCAAGTAAAAGTCGTATTCTGCAGTTCGAAAACAATAACAAAATAAATAAAAGAAAGAAAGGAAAAGAAAAGTGAAAATAATATCAATCATATCCATGTGGCTTTTTGACACTTCTGACAATTTGCCGTAGCATTTTATTCTATCTGGTCCATTCATCAAATAATATTATTTGGACAATATTTGTCGACTGGCAATTGTCAAAGGGCACTTTTTCTGTAAAAGCGGATTTCAACCTTTTTGTATTTCTTAAGAAAAGTGTTTATAAAGCTTATACCTGAAAATGTTAAACACCATTTAATTAGATAAAAAAATAATTCTTTTACACTCAATAAATGATTTTTTAGAAAAATTCTGAAGAATTAATAATTTAGAAATCTTTACCGTTTTTTCCTCGTATGCAAAATATACAAAACATTCACATTGTAGTTGGTAAAAAATTCTATGGGCAGATTTTGATTAATTTCTATATTTTGGTATTTCTAGTATCTGTAAAACTTATTTTTGAAATAAGGAATCTTTGTCGTTTGGTGAAAATAATAAAAACACGTAACTAGCAGAAATCATGATACTTTATACTGATAATTTCACTAAGCTTATATATTACTGTCGTATTCTGGATTCAATCTGTTTCTTAAAGTCTGTCCGTCTGCACACTCGCCCTTTTCTCTGAGAATATGAGAACTCATAAATGTAAATGGCTAAATGGGTGAAATTTAGGCATTAAATTTACCAATCGAATCCCAGGTCTCAGTCAAATTTACAGCCAAATTTATTAATGCATTGATCGTCTGACGCTTTGTATATTTTCGAGTCTGTAAGTGCAATAGCTTGAACATGTAACATTTTGAGCCAACACTACACAATGCTTCGAACCTTGACTCGAATTAATTGTAAATTAACAAAAAGAAGGGCTTACGCTTCAAGATACGGTAAATTTTTGATGCAATTAATTTTCATTCAACTTTTGAATTAAAATCGCATGGTTCGTTGCATTCGGAAAGATTAGTTGCAGTTGTGGTCTAAAGTGCTTTATTGGCTTATTCCAATTCGCTAATTCATAAAAAGGGGAGGGGTCTCCTTAAATCTTTCTCGCATACCCTCTAATAAAAGTATTAATCGTGCATAAAATTGTGTTCTTCGAAAAAGCATTGAATGCCACGAGTACTCTATATTTTATTATTTGAGTCCTTCACGAAAGAATGGTGCGCTTCATAACCGTAATAAAACCGGTTAGGTATGAATTAATTATGTATGTTATTTATGTACAGGGTGCGGCAAAAAAACTCGGACAAAGTCATAGAATAGAAGGTAATTAATCCCGTTTTAATTTTTGTTCGTTTCTATGTCTACCACTTAAATCATAAGATATTTTATAATGTATCTATTAGTTTACACAGTATTGTCTTTATTACAATGCCAAGAAATAGATATGCTATTTTAAAGTTTTTTAAGCAATGAAAACGAACAGTATGAAATCTTTTGTTTGCTTAATGTGCCTCGTCTGACAGTGTCCGATATAATCCATTATTTCAAAAAGCTTGGCTATGATGATGAAAGTTCAGGAAGTGAATGAAAACATATGATGAGCACTTTCAATAGCCGTAAGGTCATCAAAAAGTGAATTCAATGAAATAAGAAATATCACTCATGAACTGGTAATAAGGGACCGATCAATGCAACGAATGGTGAAATCAGAGCTAGGACTTAAGCTTTGCAAGATCCAAAAAGTTCAGCTTCTCACTGAAGAAATCATTCTCGTGCGACTCCAAAGACGAGGAAAACTTTTGAAACGGGCTTCAAGTCAGCCCTGGGAGCTATTCCTTTTCAATAATGAAAATCTCTTTACCTTTTAAAAGCTCATACAGGATTTAGTCTATAGACGCTCTGATGATAGTAGGATCTAGTTTATAAACGCTCCGAGCATTTCAACAAGTGCTAAACATTGCAAATATCCAAAGTCGGTGATAGTCTAGGGCGGAATTTACGAAAGCGGCAAAACAACTCTAGTTTTTTGTGGAGGAGGGTGTTAAAATAAATCAAAAAGCGCACTAGAGGAGCATTTTAGAAGCTACTGTATTTCCCTGGAACAAAAGTGACTTCGAAAATGTGAAATGGGCGTTTCAACAAGATTTCTCACCAGATCACAAGGCTAAAAAGACAGAAGGTGCAAGTAACATTTTCCAGTAGTGATATCATCTTGAGGGTGGGCTCAATACTCACCTAATATCAATCCCATGATTGCATTGTATGATCCATTTTAGAGTCTAAAGCTTAGAGACATAAAAAAGTGGTTTCCCTAAAGCAATGGCTTCGGCAGAATGGTATAAATTAAAGTTAAAAGACTTGCGACCTATTGCTGAAAATTTCAATAAGAGTTTGTGCCTCACTGAAAACCGGATTGTTAATTTATTTATTAGTAAATAATAAGTTAAATTTATTTATTAGTAAATATCGGCGTCCTGACATAGAGATAGCTCACCTTCCTCGTGATCTGGGCGTCACGGGTTCATTTGCTCCGGTTAGGACATGGTTGTTCTTCTGTGTGCTATCCGTGAGGTGTGTGACTGTGCCCCCCTGTAAAAAGGGGTTGTGCAAGCGAATATGGTGAGTGTGTGGCTAAGTCGTTCTCTTAGCTCTAGTTGGCACTACTTCAAAAACAAGAGACGATCATTTGGCTTAAAATCGCTTACGGCCGTCAGCGTGCTTGTCCATGACAAATGCAATTAGTAACTACAACAAAGTCTTCTCTTATTCTTATTTATTAAATTTTGTTAATTTATTTTTAATTTAAGTTAATGAAAAATTGTTCATCCGAATTTCCTTCCTGTATTAAATGTATGGAATAGTTACGAAATGGTAGTCTTAGGTGGAAATCTGGCTGGTTATCTATAGCCATTTTTGGTGATTAATCTTTAGCATGCAGTTAATATATAAGTGAAAAAAAAATCAAATATGTACTTTGGAAGCTTCATTCTGACCCATTGAAATCAAAATTTGACTTAAAACTACAACTATCTTCAGAAGATCCTATCTCAAATTTCTTTTTTTAGTCATTGCGTTTTTGAGTCTCTGTGCTTATATGCATGCAAAAGTACAGACTGACAGACAATCGTTTCTCCTTGAGATTTAGTTCAAAATTTTATGAAACTCTTTAAGATGTTAGAATTAAGAGGCAAATTTCATTTATCTAAATTGCTAAGTTACTGAATTATCGGCTCAAAATGTATGGAAAATTAGAGACTGATGGAGGGACCCTTGACAAATTCGATTCCGAATTCAAAGCGTATCTACATTAAAATATGGAGCCTCCGTACCAAATTTCATATATTTAGCTGTTTACATTTGGTACTTAATATGTTTCCTTCCTCTTTGTCAGCCAGCTATGTAAATTTGTTCTGAATAATTTCTTTCAATTTGATATAATTTGCAAAATTTTTACTCTGTTCACATGCCAAATTTCATCAGCCCAGCTTAAAAAGTTTTTGTGTTAACAGGTATAATGAGCAAAAAGCAAACATAATTTCGAAAATTTGTTTTTCAGACTCAGGGAGACTTGAAACATGGAATTCCATAAAAATCTCTAGTTCGAATATTTTGTGTCTATTCTTTGTATACTACTCTTTGTGTATCTCGTATACAAGAAATTAAAAATGAGTGGAAAAAAGATTATGTACTGTATTAACGGCAAAAAAACTTATGTTAATGGCAAATTACTTTTGTTTGTGCCATTCGCACAAATAGATTTCACGAAAAGTTTAAAATTTTATTTCAATTAGGTGTGCAGACAACCCCTGAAATATATTCCAACAAGAATGCATGACAATTGGTATTAGAAACCCATAGCTTGCACTGTAGGGTATTATGCTATGAATCTAAAGTCCATTTTTAGAAGGTATTTATAATACCATGAAGCGAAAGCTTAAGTTTGAGATTCCAAAACAATTCTCAGACTGTTTAGATCCTATCTCCCCTCGATGAATTCATTGGTACCAGCCATCCATAGTAGTTGATTCTTCATTGAAATAGAATTTTCAACTTTTATCTTCCGAATTCAAAATTCGGAATTTTATTTTATATGCCACAAATGAAGCCCTAAACACAGACAGCTGATATACATTTATAATAAGGAAAATCAAAATTATGTTATAAACCAAACACAGAAAAGTTAAGAAGAAAATTTAAGACATACACATCAACAAAACTTTTAATCTTTTATTCTTTCTCAAAACATATTATAAATGAGAAACAAGGTCTATTAAATAACTAGGTTTAGGAAAATCTGCTATTATTCTTATTTTTAGGTAATATGTTTCGATAATTTATGAGTTAAAGTCTAATCCTCATCGAGATTGAATGACTTTTGTGAATCAATAATAAATTCAAAATTTTTCTTCTGCAAAATTTTTAGCATATATATTATGTTTTCAATTGACTGAATTTATTAATAAAATCCCATTTGAACTAAATTGTTATTTCCTTCTTATAAAATACCACACATCGGTATTTAATGCTTTTCATAAACTATGTGACTTTAGAAAAGTATTTCTGCAATTTTGAAATATTTTTAGAAGAATTTTATTTCATTAATCTCGTTGGAAATTATTGCAGAGATGAAAATATTTTTATACATTATTTTCATCATTCAACATTGAGACGAAGCTTTATCTGTAATTTAATCAAAAATATTATGATTTGCCATTTAATTTTCTCTATAAATAAATAAGAATATTTATAAAAAAATATGGAGTATATATAGTTACTGTAAATCACTTTGGGGCTATATAGAAATATAATTGTATCTTGCAGGTATAACAGGTATAACCTTGGCTTCAAGATACGAAGGGTGATACTTGAATACTGATATTTGATACTTGAGAATTATATATCACTGTCATCTGATTATGATTAAAATAGCAATATCTTTCGCAAAAGAAATATGTGTGGGTTAAAAATGCAGACGCTAATACAACTAAAATTATGTTTTGTTAGAGATATTGCTACATTTTCCCATGCATTCTATTAAGTATATTTAAATTTAAAGTAATTGAATAAATATGAATTTTTTGCACAAGTCTATTATAAGTCAGTTTTTTAAATTATAATTTAAGAAAAGAATAAAAAAATAAATGAACTTTCAAAATAACAACTTTTATTAATGTGTCAAAAAGAAAAAAAAACATTTTTAATCAGAATATTGGGAAAAAATTGTTTTGACCACTAGATATTTGATAAACAATTATTTTTCCCCTTTTATACTATGATAAAAGAATTTTAATAGATATTTAATATTCATTATTCGTATTTTTCCATCTTTACAACTTGGCGTGTTATGTAAACGAACGCAGTTATGATATTGTTGCAACTTAGTACGTAAACAACATGCTAATCTAGTCAACATTCTTTAAGCTAGTATTTATTCTAAAGAGTTATATAAAATATCGTTGTGAAAAAATTCTTTTCTATTAGATCAAGATTAAATTCCATTAAAGATTAAAAACAAGATTAAGTTTCATATCGGTGAATAAAAAAGTGCATTTTTATTAGATGAGATTATCTACTTTGTTATAAAATAATTAGTATTCTTGGGAGGAATAAAAAGTATTGGTATTCTTGGGAAGATTAAAAATATGTTAGTATTATTGGGAAGATTAAATGATCCTTTCAAACAATTTTATTTTGTATCCATACTTGTATGACGTAGACTATTTAAATTAATGAAATTCTATATTTTTCACAGTACATTAATCTCTTTTGTTTGAATATTTAGGAGTGTAGCGAATGGCGCTAGGCCCGAACTCCCAATCTTATTGTTAGTAGCCGAGTATCATACCGATCAAGCAAAAGGGACCCTTCAGCTCGAAGGATATTAATTGGCTTATATAGCAATCACCACAAATATAAAAGAACTGTGCGTTTTCATATCTATTTCCTAACTTATAAGGCTCTATAGGGAAACAATTAACCAATTACATACACTCTTCTATTATATGTTGGATAATTTGATATAGTTTTCAATCATCTTTTTTTATGTGATTACTGATATTAACTACTAGATTTATTCCAAATTAATTGTCATAAGTGAGAATTAAATTAACGGCATAGATTGCAAATGACCAAATTCAAAATGTTGGAAAGTGAGATAAAAAAATCACATTAGCCAAAAAATCTTTAACATTTACTATCTCTTTTTACGCTTTGGGACTAATTTAGACGCAAACACTATTTTTCACTTTAACCACATTATAGGCCATGGTTCATTTGATAAATGAACCTGAAAAACCATCCTTAAATTTTAGGCACTCACATTGCTTACCACAAGCCCTTGATTTAATCATAGAAAATGTAAAAGCTAAAATTAAACGATTTTATAAACTTTTATATATTATCTGAAAACAGTGAATGTAATGGAGAAATAAATACATTTTTTTGTTTCATATATCTATTATATTTCTGGTTTCATTGCTAAATATTTCCAATCGATTTTACGTTTATTATAATTATTTTATATCAAAGCTTCAATCCAAATATTTATTTTCTATTTTAGTTGTGTTCTAATTATTCTATATCAAAGTTTCCATTACTTTAAATACCGGCGTTCTGGCAAAGAGGTAGCGTGTTTTCCTCGATCTCTGCGCTTCCCAGGTTCGAGTACCGGTTAGGGTATGGTTGCTTTTCTGTGTGCTATCTGTGAGGTGTGTGAATGTGCCCTCCTGTAAAATAAGGTTGTGCAAGCGAGTGTGTGTGCATCATCCTCATATGAGCCAAAAGTCGGACATCTGCCTTCGGGTGCTCAAGGGCCGATACCCTCAGAAGCTACTGCGCCCCTCTTTCAGTTGTAAATTGGACACGTCCTCATTATCAATTACTTTAAATTAATCCGCATGTACATTGGCAATTTGATGAATCTTCATTGGACTGTAAATTTTTCTACTAAAATTTTGAATTATTTTTCCATTTCAAATAAATCAAAACCATCCACCGAACTCTGAAATTTGACTGCGTTCTTATTATTGGCACCTACTAAATCTATGAGTAACTTAGTATGAAATCTCAGATATATAAAATTCACTATATATTTATATACTATCCTTATTGTATTATGTAGCAGGAGTGGTAGATTCTCTTTGTACGGTTATGGTGAATTCTTAATCTATTCACCTCCAAATATGATTCTGTTATTGATATTGAAGATTCACTTGAATCTGAAAGGTATATCACCTTCAATAGATTGTTTATGTTGATAAGATAGATTTTATGAGGGAAGAAATGAAACATGAATAAGAATGCTCAAATGAGAATGGAATGATCGGAAAAGAAACATCGATCCCTTCGCTGGTTGAATACGACTATCTCAACCAAAATCTCCCATTCCAGATGGTTTCAGAACTCACTTCAAATCAAAATATTCTACTTCCACGATACGTATACATTTATATTATTTATTTAAAAAATAACGATTTGTTGAAATTTTCAGTAAACTAACAATTTATTATGCAATTGCATTGCACTCACAGCAAATTTAAATTCCTTGTAGAGTTTTGTCAGTTAGAGAAAGCAGTTATTTCGTTCTGGTAGGTACAATGGTAGATAGGGTCTCCATTCACTGATGCAATCAGTTCCTGAGAAAAGGAGATATTTGACGAATGGCTTAATTGCCCTGAAGCAAGATTGTTTTATTATAAATTAATAAATAGTTTTTGAGACTGATTATTTTCTCTGCACATTCATATCATGATTTCTAAGGCATGTCGTAGGTTTTTGATCTTTAAACACAACCCTAGAGAGATTTTTAACGAAAATTATTTTAAAGGTATTGTATTACAGCTATGTCCAAATACATCCTGAATAATGTAGTATAATTTAAGATTCTAATAACAGAAATAAAATTGAAATTACAAAAAATATTGTACTGTTCAGCACAGGAATTTCAAAGAAAGCCAGAGCACGCCCCGTCATCCTTAGCAGAGTTCACTTATATCAAGGTCACTTTTTAAATCAACACTAGTCTTCCCTAGGGATTTTTAACAACGGTCAGATGACGAGGACGACGCCTGAGCCGGCATATCCTTCTTCACTCCTCACCAGCAGGAGGTCACTTGGCCCATTCTGATTTAACGTGCACAAGCCCGGCTTGCACAATGGTTCTACTTTGGAATCGGGTCTCGAACCTGAAATCCTCCGGTTCCGAAGTCGAAACCTTACCACCAGGCTACCATTGCCCAGCTTCAGCAGAGAAGTGAGAATTGAATTTTCAGCCAAGTATCTATGCTAAAATTATAACTGAAAGCCATTTTGAGCTAGATTCATAACATTTGGCATATAAACAAAGAAAAAAATGTAGATTTCTAAAATGTTGTTAACAAAATCCAATGGGAGAAAATTTATCTTTCCTACTGTTTATCTGCAAGTGAACGAGCTAAATAACTACAAAATTAAATGACTAGAGACTCGTACACATTTTTAGCTTTTTAAGTGTTGATTCTTATCAAATATTAAACCAAATCTATTGAAGGGTCAAATGTTTTTCGGTATGTACTTTCGGATTCATATAAATGCAATAACTCAAAAGCCCTATAACTTTAATAAACAAAATATGACTGTTGTAAAATATGGTTTACAATTGTATTTTTATGCCAAATGTTGGTTTCAAACTCTCGTTAAACAAAAAGTCGAGAGTACATTTTCGCTTGCCTAGTTCCTATGTGCTTACATTAGGTTAGCAAATTATTACCTACCAATATTTCATAACTGTTATTTGTCTATGCCGTGCAATTACTTTTACTGAACATCACCTAAGATTACCTAATTATCACCTAAGATCGTACGTCTGATTCACAGCAATATTTCATAACTATTATTTGTCTATGCCGTTCAATCTCTTTTACTGGACATTTGAAAACCCGTGCAGCACTAAGTATCACATGGGGGCTTGCAGGGGCTTAAATATACAATACATTACATACAGACGGAGCAGAAGAAGAACAGCCATGCCCAAACTGTCATTTGAACCCAGCACGCCCAGATCACAAAGAAAACGTGCTACCTGTGTGCCAGAACGCCTGCTATCCCATGAGATTAATACAAAAATACCAGTTTCCTACACCTTACTATGAAGTGCATTAGCCTCATATGTGAGATTATGTAAACAAATATTTGAATTCTCATGGCATTCATGGTCTTGTCCAAGATCCCCGATTTTATATGACTGGTATAACGCTTTGATTGGATAATTTGCGAGAAATTATTGGGGAGACCTTTCCCACTGGTTTGAATGAGTATTTCAATTTCTATAAATATTATAAAGTATAAATTTATGTACCTACTGTATCTTTAAACATGCTATTTTTAATAAAGAGCATCAGTGTAGCGATAAAAAGAGAGTTCAGTATTCGTTTTATACTCGAAAACATTTAAATGTAACATAAGGTAATTAGATGCATAAGATATTTATATCGAAAAATGGTTGAACCGTAGCCAAAAATATTCTAGAACATAGTCTCAAAATTATTATTCACCTTTCATTTTTCTTAACTTATGATTTTTTAGCATATTATGGTTTGTCCTGTGTATTAACTTCTATGGATACTGATAATAAATCTTTTAAGAATAGTTATGTAAGAAAAATAGGAGTTACAATAAGTTACTCCGGAAATGTTGTTTATCTGTTTAGTTGCTGTTTTTATTTTGCTTAAGTGTTTTTTTGCATCTACATCATCCAGTAATTTTCCCTTCAGAGAAAAATTGAATGACTTTTTTTTAAGTATCTTCTTTTCTCTTCGGATATCTTTTTTTAAACATATCTTTAATTAAGTTTATCTAATGTCTTTTTTATAGCGCAAGCGGTTGAATTATTTTCTCCTTTTTGTTACAAGTAAAAACACATATTGTATGCATAATTCAATTAGCAAAAGACAATTGTTTATCTCTTGAAGTAAATAAGGCCGAGAGAGAAACACAAGAAATACGTATACCTTAAGTTTCTAATTTTAGTTTTTGTTCCATTGCTAAACAAAAAAATATTCTTCACTTTTTTCTACTTTGGGTACTCGCTAGCTCACAATTCTTTCATTCATGATCATGTCACACACGTAATTCGTGTCGTTTAAATTCAAATTTGAAATTTAGAGTATGTTTTACAATTATTTCTAGGAGCGTTAAAAATATTTTTTTTAAAATAAATGTTTAATTTTAGCTATGATAATATAATTATTTATAAATCATGAATTTAATTAATATTCTTTCTTTTTAGCAATTTTAATTATTGTTTTAATTATTTAATGTTTACATTATAACCCTTTAATCTGATTATCATTGTTTGAATATTTCTATATAAAAGGGAGCAGACATTATTTAAAATTATTAATTTTATTCAAATTGTTAATTAGATTAGTTTTTAACATTTGTAAAATTAATTTTTTTTAAAGAATAATTTTAATTTCTTGACTTGATTATTTTCTTTATATTTAATTTCAATTAATAAATATAATTGCACATTGTAAAAACCCCATAGCTAAAATAATACATCCTCTAGAAAATTGTAAGCTGAAAAAAAAACCTAATTTTACATAATTGACGATTGTTTACTACTTTGTGCTTATTTAACTAATGGAAATTAAATAAATTTAACTAAAAAGTGTCTACTTACAGTAATTGTCGAGGTCCAAACAACACCCTTTTACAGTAATTGTAGAGGTTCAAATAACATTTGTTTACATTAATTGTAGAGGTTCAGACATCTGCTTATAATAATTATCCAGGATCAAAAAGTATCTGCTTATAATGTCTTCGCCTTTTGAGTAACAGACTAAAAGCAGAAAACATATTTTACTTAATGTAGATATTGTGACATATTATAGTGCCAGACTCTAGATGATAAACAAGTGCACAGGATTTCCTACAGGGTAACATGTAGCTACATATTTAAATAACTTGTGAAATAATATTATTCATACTATTGTAAAGCCATATTAAATTCATAAGTAAAAGATTAGGAATAATCTATCAGTTCTAAAATCAAAATGGAATATAAATAAGAGGTTTCTACTCTAATTATAATTCGATAGTAGTTTCCAGTCCTTAGGACAAGGTCATATACTTCAATTGGAAAAATTCTTTAAATAAATTAAACTTTAATATTGCTTAAACCAATAAAAGTGTGGCTATAAAGGAAATAAAAAAAATTATACAGTACCCCTGCATATTTGTTGTATTTAGAAATAAAATTCGTTTTTTCTTATGGCATCTGCCATGGCCAAGCTCGCTGAGGGAGTCAGCGATTTAAGCCTAATCAATGTCCCTTGTTTTGTTGTAGCGCCAACTAGGGCCAAGATTACGACTTTTGCACATACTTTGCAGTATACATATGTCGCAAAACCTGGAAGCAAATTTCATTTCAATTAGTTTTTTTAGTATAAAGTTGCATTTCACTAAACAGAAATCGCTGATCCCTACTTGATATACCTACTTGATATTCTTATAAATTATATCCTATTTGATATTTATATCTAGTAGGATATATTTGAAAATGTTATGTGAATCTCATTGCTTATTATTCAGGTTTCATCGGCAATTAAAATTAATTTACTAGAATTAGATAGTTAATTTTCTTTTATTTTTAATACATAGAATATTATTTTTTAAGAAAATAATTAGAGTGGAATGAAATAAGGACGATATAATTGTTCTCCTACCCCATGAAGAAAGATTGAGTTCTGGCATAATACTAACTTTTGAAATGATCCATTAGGAATATTCGAAATTAATATTTTCTTTTTATCCTTACTTATTTCCGAAATTCATCTCTCCTGTGTTAAACGAAAATAAACTAACACCAACGCAAAAGGAGCAAGACGCACTCTGTTCTTACAAAAATTATGAAAAAAAAAAACATCAGAAATAGCTTCATTCTTTGAGAAAAAAAATTTTTTTTCTTCAAATGAAGCATTAAAGATTGCGTGCTCTGTAAAAACTTTTTAGAGGATTTTTTCGACTGTACAAATAACACATGCAAATAGTCTAAATTTCTCATTTGTAATTTCTTTCAAAAGAGGGATGCCACCTGTATAATTATTTAACCATTTCATCAGAAGAAAAAAAAATCTTTTGTCTTTTCTAAATTACTGATTCTAATTGGGGATGTAACGGAACAGAAAAAAAGGAATTGCAGACGCTTCTTGCCAGGATTATTCTTTTCTGAAAAAAGGAAGTTTGAATGCTCGCTTCGTGCAGAAAGAGGAATAAAATGATTTTTTTACGTAGTTTTTTTTTTCTTGCGGCATTATTTCGGATCAGAATAAGTAAAGTGATTCGGAAAATTCGAAGAAGTCTAATTTAAGCTTTTATTTAAAGCTGCGTTTAAATCTTTTTCTAGCTTAATTTCGCTTTGTTTTACTTAAATTTCGGTCCTCAGTTTAAATATAAATTTTATAATAATTTGAATTGTATGCCATATATTTTAAAGGCAATGTTAAAAACAACACAATAGTGATTTAACCCTATAAAATTTTTGAAACATTAAATCCTAGTTAAAAATTAATTCCTTAATTTAGTGTAAGTTTTTTTCTTGTAACTATATTGTACAGAGGCTGTATCAGTTATGTACAAATATTCAGAGATTTACATGGAAACTCAAAATTTTATTTACTTTTCTGAAATATAGATGTAGTAGAAGACTCAAAAGGACAAAATATTTATTTGTTTAATTATATTCACACCCCTTTTGGAAGCAACTTTAGGGTTATGGTTTGACTGACTTCGTAGTTTTGTTCTCCAGTCCAATTAGGCAAATGGTATCTGATCCTCTCTTCTAATTTCTACACCACAGAAATGGGAGGACATAAAGATATTTGCCCATGAAGATAGAATTAATCACTTTAGGCTTCTTCAGTGAAATCTTATCTTCAGTGGAATAGGCATTCAAACCTGGAATTCTCCAGACCCGAAAGCATAAATTTACTGTTTGTTTACCACGACCATGACCGTTACACTTTTAACTTTGCTCTTGCTCCTAAAATCATGAATATTTTAAGTCAGTGAGGATGGACAAACGTGGACGGTAAAGTGAAGCGTCTCTTTTTGAAAAGTCGGAAAGACTTTTTGAAAGTTTTGATAAATCGACATCTGTCATGCCGTTTTCTGAAAATAGAATGTATTAGATATGCTTCTGAAGACAATTAATAGCCAAAAGGCATAACGCATTTTCGGTATGCAAAAGAGATAAAAACTACTGGGCCAAAGGACAAACCTTAGTTGTAGAAAGAACTTATATATATATATATATATATATATATATATATATATATATAATTGGAACTAAAATAGATATAAAATATATATATTTATAGTAGCAGTTAAAAAACATTCATAAAACAAAGAACACATGCAAACAATATGGTATCCGAAAGTTAAGTGCCGACATTAATGGAGAATAGGGTTAAAAAACATTGGATATAGAAAAATTGAAAGAAAATTTCATATAAAGGGGCAAAATGCTCAGTAGAGGGCTGAAAAATACTTTAAATATGAAAATATGTGTATAAAAATAGTCTATCTAAAATAATTATTTCTTGAAAGTGTCACCGAGTTTCTAATGAAGTGATCAAATGTTTTTTTAGGATTAACTTTCAATGAAAGAGGTCGTCTAGTTTAAAAAGTGACGTCTAGTGTTGAGGTTAACTTTTAAAATGTAATTGTACATCTCACTAAATTTGGATGAAATGTTTTTTGTATATTATATCCTAATCCTATTATATCCTAATAATCTGATTTTTTTTATCTCGTTCAAGCTGACTTTTGAATTTCAAATCCTTGTTATAAAGGAATTTTCAGAATAGACTTGAAACACTTTCAATTTTGCTTCAAATAGGTTCATTTAATCTGAGTTATTAAAAACGTATAGACTATTTCAAAATACTACTTTATCAGAATATTTTTCTATCAGTTCATTTGAATTGTAGAAAAATTACGGAAAATTTATTGCTAGGGACATTATTCTTGTTTTTGGTAGACGCTTCAATTTTCCGCTGCATCTAATGGCTCATTCTGAATATTACATGTTTAAGGAAGAAGGCATTAGTAGGATTTTAAGCGGAAAAATCCTTGGATTTCCCGCGTCTTTTGGGTTAATCAATCAGTTGTGTCAGGACTGGAAATCCGTTGAAGCAAGAAAGACTTCTTTATCGACTTGGCAAAACAAGGAAAGCGAATACATTCAATTCATCCTTTCTTGCTTTCCATCTTAACATTTATCTTAAAAGAATGTCAGAATGAATAATTTTCAAATATTCATCTGAGATAAAAAATAAAAAATCTCTCGTCAATAGATAAAAAAATTATTCTAAATCAGATCCGAAAATTAGAGGGAAAAAAATCAAAGTCGAGAAAAGAAGCTAATTTTTATAAACAGAATCAAAAAAAGGGAAAATTCAGATAAAGAAAATATATGTTTATTTCTTACTTTTATTACTTTTTCCATTACTTGTTTTCTTTTTTTTCCTTTCATTAAAATTATAAATCTTTCTCAGAAGAAATTTTTTTTTCGAAAACCACTTTCCTGTAACCGGCATAATTTTAAACATAAGTTAGTTAATTTACAATTCCATCCACTTTTTTTCTGATTTCACAGAGGCATTTTTGATATCAATTTTTTTCATAAATGGAAAAGAAAATGACAAAAAAAAGTTTTTGATATGTATATTACCAAAAAAAGTAGAAGATTTCCTCTGTTTATTTTTTTAAAAGATTTTTCTAAGATTTATTTTTTAATTTAAAGCAAAATGGCTCATTCTAAAATGTGCAACGATCACAACCATCATAGATATAGGATTGAAATCTACTTTAAAGGGTTTAACAAGGCAAATTTTAATAAAAATCGTGAAGGAGAATATTTAAAGGATAATTCACTGAAATAAAATATAAAATATCTTTACCTTTTTTAAAAAATAAAATATTTAATAGATTCAATAAGTAGAGTTTAGTTTAAGATAGGGAATTTCATTAAACTCGGAAGGTCTAGAGATTATTTCACGTCAGAACAATCAGACAAAAATAATATTTATAGATACTCACTTAAGTAAATAATACTACTCATAATAAAAATAATACTTATACTTATGGATATCTAATTCAAGCCATGCATTAAAAATAAAACAAGCCTCTGAGATCATTAATGAAATTTGCTGAATAAACGTAATGAATTATACATTTTTTTTAAATTAATACAATTATAAATTATACTATAGTATATATTATTTAACTGAATACATATTTTAGCAATTGGTTTGAAAAATGAAAAATAACAAAGAGTTAATGATAAAAGATTAAAACACAAAAATTGTGTAAACAATATTTTTTATAGAGGGATTACGAAATTTTTTTTTCATATTTAATACAATTTTCAAATAGTTTCATGCTTCATTCGTTACAAATGAAGAAATTATTCAATTTATTTTGTGTTTTTTTTTTAAATTTCTAACAAATAATTCCAAAAAAGGGTAAAATTTTAAAAGTTTCTTCTTAAATTACATAATTTTACTTAAATATATTTATTTATTAAAATAAAAATAATACCTTTAAATATAATAATGTTACTTGGTTACAAGTTAAAGTATATTACACAAAAACAAGAAAAAAAATTAAATGATTTTAGTTATTTTAGTGTCGTTGCTTATAAATTTATAAAACACATTTTTATAGAAATTACATTTGTTTTTCTTCTTACCAAACAATTTATTAACATAATAAATATTTTTCGTTTGATTTTAAATTATATTTCAGCTGATCAGATCATTGATCCAATAAAATTTCATTTATTTCTTAAGTACAATTTTACTACTAGTAATGTGACTTTTTTAAAAAAAAATATTATTACAGTATTAAATTCTGCTTTCATCAAACGGTCTTTAATTTAGATTTAACAATTTTATCAATGCATTACTCATATTAACTGTTAAATCATTAAATTCATACTTATGGAAGTAAAAATATTTATAATTTTTAAGAATAAATCAATTTTAAAGGTTAAGATATTTATTTATCAATTCTTTTTGATGTGCAAAACGATAATGAAACAAGGTAATTGAAATCTTCTCCTTAAATTCAATTATTTATGGTGAGAAATTTTATCAATTGATTAATTTAATATCAGTCAGCTGGCAGCTGACTGATATTAAATTAAATGGATTTTACTTTTGGATCCTTTGAATCTTTAAGCATTTAGGAAAATGGCAGATGATAACTAATTCTCTTCTAATCAATAAATGATATCTTAGAATTAATATGTAAATGGGTAACAAAATTTATGGCAATCCAAAATAAATTATATTCAATAAAAATCAATCTTTAACAAAATATTGATAAGTGTCACAAATATTTATTACATCTGCTTAACAATCAACTATTTAAATACTTAAGCAAATAAGGGATAACAATGTAATTTTTATAAAAAAAAGGATCAAATATAATCAGAATTGAAACAATTCATAATAATTTATTAAATTCCTACTATAAAATCTGTCAGTAAAAGATCTTCGAGAATAATAAATTTTTGTGCTGAAATTAAGTTAAATGATTTTTTTTATCTTTCTAAAAGTAATGAAATTTTTTTTAAAAAAAAATATTAAAAACTGAACGATCATTGACTCAGAGTTCTTTTTTTTTCCTTAACTAAATTACTATTTATAACAAAATAGATTAAACAAAACAGTAAGAAAAATACTTAAACATAATAGAGACGAAATACAATTTCTACATAAATGATAAAAGATACTAAACAAAACCAAGCTAATGTATGCTATAAAATGACAGTCGGTTAAATTTTTGACTTTTGTAAAAGACAGAAAGAATTTTCCAAAGATTTTGTAATGAGATTAAAATTTTAAAAAAAATTCCAAAAGGTCTTCTTTAAGACATTTTAATATACCAATAATTATTCTTAATCTTAATTTTTATTGGAGATCTTGAAATAGAAGATGTATGGTTGAGAGTATTTAGAAAGAAGGACCCGTAGGAAATTTAAAGGAACACAAAATGCGTTGGAATAAAAGTTATTGGTGTTTACTAAAGCGCATGATTTTGATTATATTTAAACATAAGTATAATTTATGAGGGAACATTTGCCATAACGCTGTAAAAATTTTATACCCTGATACTTAAAAATCATGCCATCTGGAATCCATAATTAATTTTTCTAAGACGAGGAAGTGTGTTTTCAGTCCTTGAACATAGTTTTTTTTTCTGTAGACAAATGCAACATCCATGTATTAATAGTAAGGACTATTTGGTTATATATATATATATATATATATATATATATATATATATATATATATATATATATATATATATATATATATAATGAAAAACACATTTAAATGATTCGTTGAGAATAAATAGCAGAGTCATTTCTGAAATCATGAAGAATACAGGTTGAATTTTTAATTCTTTTTATTCCATCACGGGAGCAGGCATTATTTACAAGCGAAAGCGACGAGCACAACACAGAACGACACAACACGGAATTCACGAAAGCTAAGTGTACAAAAAAGGGACGGGAAATCATTATCCCTGGTCTTAAATACCGAGACTTTGATAGGGATAAATATTTTTTATAGAGCTTATAAACAGATTTCTGTGAGGATTTCCAATTCTCACATATAAGAGGTAAGGGAAACACAGGGATCTTTTTAAAAGTATTTTGCTTAGATCAGCAATTTTCATCTCTCCCACGGAGTGTGAGAAAGTAACAGGCATTTAGCTGTTTCAGCAATTTAACACAGCTTCTCTTGAATTAATTAACTAGAGCGAGTGAAATGGATCATGAAATAAGAGAATATTTTAGAATGATATTGCTAAGGGCTAAATTAAGATAGAGCTTTGGATATTAATTAGGATTAAAATTAAGAGTTTAAAAATATCATTTCATATATATATATATATATATAATATAAACTCCTCACTCAAAGCTATCAAATATGGAAATAAATTTCCAATGTGCTACTTTTTTATCTTTAACATCTGATATGGGATTCAAGGGGCAAGCAATTTAACAATACTAGAAAAGAACTTAAGGAAAGGATTATTTTCAAGGTTCAATATTTTTTACACTTCTGAATTATAAAATAAAGTCTAAATGAAGTAAAATAGATAAATAATTAAAGTTGATTTTTAGTACACAAATAAAAGTTTGTTTTTTCAAACTATTTTATTAAAATTATTTTTGTGGAATTTTTTTACAGAGATGGTGTTGAAATTATATTTCTTACTTCAACTGCTACCTCGATTTTACATATCAAATAACAGATTTGTTTTAAAATTTTCCATACAATGTTTCATATTAACCTCAAAGTCGCAGATTTAGAATCCAGGTAAAAAAAAGAATTCGATCTCAAAGTCAGTAAAAATAAACACTCCAGTTTCAGTATATCCTGGGAAAGCATTTTAGCTAATGGATCGATACAGAAACATAAATTTCTTTCATTTTTCTAGAGTAAATTCAGTATTTGTCTAGAGAATATTGGTAAAAGTTAGAAAAATGTTTGCGATAAAAATACACATTGAGGCGGAAGTCATTGCAACAGGTCCCAGAAAAGTAAGTCTATTTTAAGTTTGAAGTTGCTCTATGCGTGCTATATTGCGTTCGGATTTAGTAGGAGGACAATAAACATACAAAAAAAGCAGATGTTACAGCAGATGTTGAGAGCAGGTGCTCTTCTTTCCATGGTTGGTAGGAAAAGTACTCTAGAGGCTTTGAAATGTTTGTGGAGGCGAGCCTTTTATCGCTTTTTTTCACAATTCCCTTTTGCGGGAAATGGGATGATTCTAGGAGAACTATTGTGAAGTCTTTTGTTTGCTAACCCAAAAAGCGTTTTTCTATAGATTGGTCACTTAAGTAGTTATTATTTTGTTAGTTTTACTCTTCTTATTTTTGCAACTATTCTAAGAATTGAAAGACATTGCTTTCACCTTCTGTATGAACACAATAAATGAATTCCATGTATGCGTTGTTAATGATACTCTTTTCCGAGAAACATCAGTGCATCAAATATTTATGGCGGGGATCAAAATAAGAAATTAAAACATTTTTTTTTATCTTTTTGTAGCTAAAATCAATGTAAAAATATTTTGATAATAAATATTTTAATTCTACAATCGATGCAATTTTCAATTGATTGATTATCCATTTTAAAATTTTATCAATATTCGTTTATGGATTTCTGTTCAATTAAACATAGTATTTTTTATTTGAAAAACTTCTATTCTACATGTATTTGAATGATAAGACATGATTCACTTTAAGTTTTTAATATAGCTAGAAGTACAACTGGATAATACATGTGGCTCAAGAATTCTTAGAGTTTCATCAATTTCAGTTCAATAATTTTCAAATAAACAATTTGACTTCTCCACAAAACCAAATATTGCCTTATGATTTCGTATTAACATTTTGATATAAAAATAATTTACAGCTTCTTATCTAAGAAACACGATTCATTTGATAAAAAAGAATTATTTTATTCTATAGAAATATGTATATTTATTTCAGTTTGTAAGTTTATGTTGTTATCATCAATGTACATCTCATGAAAATCATCTCCAGTATTAAAATATTTGTAAAAATTATCAAATATATAACAAATAAGAATATTTTTCCAAAAATTAATTATAAAGGAGGTTAAACTCACATACTGAATATTCAAAATGAATATTTCAGAGATAGATGTAGATTACAATTGTTTATTTTTGGAGCTTATCAGAAGATCATTGTCTGCACAATGGTAAGTTTATTAATGCAGCATAATTGTGCGAGTTCCTTTTTTTCCTGGTTTGCTTAAATGGTTTTATTGCTGAAGATTCTATTTCACATATAACAAGCGATGCTTCAATATAAAACTTATTTTGTTTTGAATTAAACATGAAGAAAAATCTAATTAATCTATTTTGAGAGTTTAATTTTTGCATTAGTAATTATCCGAATTATACAGAATCTTTTTTTCTAAATTTTTTTATCAGTTGAATCAAAAATCAAAAGTCTTGATATTTAAATTTTTTATTCTCTATAACTTTCATTTATATAATTTCTCTGAATTTAAGTTAAGAAAACTCGTACCTAATTGGAATTAGATCATGTGTTAATTCCAAAAGCCCTACAAGGCCAAATTTATGGTTTCATGGTAAACTAGATGTATTTACCTTCATCTACTTTTATTAATACTCTTATCATCGAAGGCAGTATGTCAATATTCTGGTATTATTATTCTCTTAATCTGACTGCCTTGTAGGGTTCTTTATCCTACGTATATTAGTTATGAGTAGTTTGAAATTGTCATTATAGTGCCATAATCATAAGAATAAATGTAGCATAGAAGAAAGAATATTTCATTATTTGGCATATAGATAATTAATCGCTGTAGTATGTATAAATATGTTCGTATCCCATACATTTTTCTTCATTTCCTCACAGATACAATTAGAAAATCTGAAAAGGCTGAAAGTGAATTTGATTGAACCATTTGTATCGAAAAGAAATATAAATATTGTAGGATTTTGTGTCATAAAACAAAAATATATAATACTGAAAAGTTTTTAAGAATCAGAAAAGACATATTATTTGTTTTTTTCTTACTATAATTGAATATGAGTAATTCTCATAAATAATTTAAAAACAGATATGACTAAGATTCGAAAGTTTTAAGAAGCAATAAACTTTTATTATTACATCGTAATATATACACTATAAATGTCTATATTTTTCGCATATAAATGAAACTAAGTTTCAAAATTAAAAAAAATCCAATTTCAATAAAGCATCATAATTTGTGCAGTAAAAAGTGTACTTGTAGAGAGACGTGAAGATAGATATTGAACGCTGTGAAAGTAAGCTGAGGAGTGTTTCATTAATTTATCTAACGGAAATCGATAGCTGCAACATCACTTTTGGAAATGTGCTTAAGGCAAAATTCTACGTGTTCTGAAAATTATTTTGGTCTGCAGAAAACTTAGAAGTAACGAAATAAACTCCACACATAAGCCATGAAAATCTCACACAAAATTTCTTTATGAAGAAACTTATACTAAAGAGAATACTTATATCTTCAGTTTTTTTATACATATGTTAACTATTTGGATATAAATTGATCATAAAAGAAAGATTATCTGATGCATTAAATCATCATCCCAACATGATTAAAGTGATTCTAGTTTCTGTAGTACACCATGGTATGAAAATTAATTTCTTGAAATTGTTATATGGTTTATTTAAATAAATGTTAAATGAAAATTGTTTCTGGATATAGCTAGTCCTTTTGATAATTTTTGACCAAGCTATCTAATTACTGAATGACTCACAGCTTAGTCATACCAGACTCTCCGCCCCGCCCCAAGGAAAACGGATTTAAACAACTAGGGCTGAATAACAGGACCACCGCAACATTAACACTGTCGGGAACTATGGTTGAGTCTTAATAGCCCTAACCGGCCACGGTACAACCCTTCCCGTAGGAAGTATGCTCCGTCATCGATAGGATGAGCCTACCCCCATCTATTAGTGTACTCATCAGAGTGGCGAGATCCAACCACCATGCCAGAATTATCTCTTCCTCATTTCAAGGTGCCCCCGGGGGGTTTGGATCTTGAGGGCAGTACGATGTTTTTGACGTGATATTTTAAGGAATATTCCTATCATGAGTGATATATTTTTGTGTTTGTTCTTCCACTTTGCAATCAACTAATTTATGCCAACTAATTAATGCAATCAACTAATTATAATTCATCCTTTGAAGAAATTGTGCTCAGTTCTTTGAAATTAAAATAAATAATTCCGCTGTTGGTCGAATCATTACTCGTTCTATACAATTTCTCAAACCACCTGCTGATTTCGCAAACTTGTGAGGCGAAAGAAATTTCAACAGTTTTATTTTAATAAATAATTGGTTAAATATGATCATAGAATTAAACATCTTAGCAATAGTTTACTTTTAAGGATCTCTAAGGTATGAGGTATTGGATTTAGGATAAATTCCATTTCAACTGTCTTTTCTTTACAAAGAAAGCCTCTAAAAAGAAGAATTGGAAATTATAATGATGACATCCATCACTGTAGGCATAATAGCAATTTAAATTAGTTTTAAAAGAAGAATTGAAAATTATGATAATGAAATCCATCGCTGTAGGCATAATAGCAATTTAAATTAATTTTAAAAAAGTATTGGGAATTTTAATGAAGGAATCCATCGCTGCAAGCATAATAATTACTAAAAGATTTTTTAATGAGGTTGTTATTATTGCTAATTGCGTTCCCTAGAGTGTTCTACAAGGGTTAAGAAACATAATAGATTATCGTAATACCCTAAATTTAAATAGATTTAAATTTGCATTTATTATAAAGGATATACTCAATCCATCATTAAAATTATTTCTCCAAAAATCTTCATTTTTCATATGAAGATAGTACTTTCGTAGAAAGTGAAAAATTCAAATTGTATAGCTCAAACACATTAATCTGTCTTTAAATTTTATAATAGTAAAAAATTAAACTTTACCTGAATTGGAAACGATGTTTTACAGATACCATCATTATAAAATAGTAGACAACCTGAATCAAAAATGTTTTTTAAAAAAGAACACGAATAACTCTGTTTAAATTCGCTGTCTTTTATCCGAAAAGAGTTTTTCAAAATAAAACATTCTTTTTACACCCATCGTCAACTTCCCTTTCTCCAAATGTGTAAAATATGAAGCAATTTATTTGCTTCTCTTCCAAAAAGAAGGACCGCGTTTCCGTTTTCTACCTAAGACGTAGTGTCATCAATTTTCATGTGACTTACCTACGTTGATCCAGCGGCTCCATTTCTTATACTCACAATGGCTTTCAAGAGCAAAAGCATTTATGGCGCATTTGGCACAACGCTTGTGGAAATCATTCTTCCAACCCTCGTTCTTAAACAACGGAATAAAAGAAGAGAATTCCGGGAAATTTAATTTTAAAGCTACGTCTTTTGAGTTGTCATGTATGACATGCACGCTTATGTCCGAATCTCTTGAATGTTTAAAACAGAAGACATGCTACACATCTCTTTCTGAATTCTGTCAAACAAAACCCGCACAGTGGATTTTCTTTTCTTGAGTATAATTAAGGTCCATGACACGTACAGAATGAGAAATGCAATAATGTCGCGGTCTCTGTGGGAATACTTGAAAGAGGCTTTCGTGTGGAAGAGTGTTTTGTTTTCAAGTATCGTTGTTGATAATAAACTTCTGCTTTTCCCCTCAGTAAATAAAAACATTTTCAGAAACAGTGTTGTATCTTAAAGTACGTTAATTTACAGATTTCACCTCAAAACCCATAGATAATATAAAATTCCATACTATGATATATATGTGAATCATTTATATCTTTGATTTTATTAAAATAATTTTGATTAATTCATTAATTATTTTACTTTAAATAAAGAAGCTTTTTAAGAAAGAAATTTTAGCACATGAGGCAAATATTAATATAATAACTCAAACTCCAAGCTCATATTTATGCAACGCATAGCAAAAGGGATGACTTTAAAATAATAACAAAATAGTAGAATAAAAATCGGTTACTTTTCTAAGAAAATTGTACTTCTAATTGGTTTTATTATTATGAAATAAATTTACCAAAATGGTAAAGCTGTTCTTTTGCTATTTTGCCTCAAACGCTTCCTATGAGCTATAATTTTCAACACAACATCCTATTAATTGCATAATCCGGAATGCATATCTGAATCATTTATATCTCTGACTTTACAAAAATAATTTTGATTAATTCAGTGATTATTTTACTTTAAATAAAGAAGCTTTCTAATGAAGAAATTTTAATAAATGAGGCATTTTTTAAATTTATTTAAATTTCAGGTTCATGTTTATACAAAGCATTGCAAAAGTTGATGACTTTAAAATAATATTAAAATTGAGAAACTAATTCAACAAAAATCGGTTATTTTTTAAGAAAATTGTACATCAAATCTGTTTTATTATTATGAAATTTCAATGTACCGAAATGGGGAAGCTGTTCTTTGCCATTTTGCCTCAAGGGCTTCCTATGAACTATAACTTTCAACACATTAACCTTTTAATTGCATACTTTTAAAGAATGTATATCTGAATCATTTATATCTTTGATTTTATAAAAATAATTTTGATTAATTCAATAATTATTTTACTTAAAAAAAAGAAGTTTTTAGCAAATAAATTTAATAAATGAGGTATTTATATAATTTATTAATTTAAATTTTAACCTCATTTTTATACAAAGCATAGCAAAAGGTGATGACTTCAAAATAATAAAAAAGTTTATAAAATAGTTGAACAAAATGCGGCTATTTTTCTTTAAAAATTATACATCTAACCGATTATATAATTATGAAATATCAATTTACCAAAATGGGGAAGCTGTTCTTTGCCATTTTGCCTCAAGCAATGATGAAAAACTATTGCTTGAGCATTAACTGCTCCTATGAGCTGCAATTTTCAACACGATATTCCTTTAATTGCATACTATTGAGCGAAACGACAAAACATTGTTTAATTAATTCGTGTATTGCCTTATATCTTCTAAGAATAAAAGTATATCAATCTTTTACCTGGTTTATAATCTTGCCTTAGTATCGGACAAATATGAAATTTTTGCCTTTTCTTAAGTTAAAATAGCAAGATAATATTGATTCAAAATCTTATCCAATTATACAAAACAGAAAAAAAGGTCTATCTGATATTAGGGGCAAAGTAAAGTAATTTACTTTAAAATCTTACTTTATTAAAAATAATCAACTCTTATCATTATCATTTTACCCCGGTTTCTCTCTTGTATATCAGATTTCCCGATGCAGTTCGATTATGCTTTTTTTAAACGACTATTTTGGCAATATTATATCCCCCTCCTCTTCATAAAATTGAGTACCTTGGCTAAGGCTACAAATGCTTTGCTGCAGCCTTAGCGAACCTAATCATTTATTATTGTATGGCACTGGTGAACGATAGTTACAAAATATGATAGCCAGTATTTGGGGGGAATTTAGAATTTTTAATGAATCTACGTGTTTTCGAAACTTTAGAGACGGGCCAATTAATCCAACTTCTGACAAAACTACACTTGTAGTTACCAGAGGACATGGAAAATTTAATTTATTTAAGTCATTGCGGTTATGTATTATTATGTTTTCATGTAGACCAAAATACAGACAAACAGGTTGTCAGCCGTTAGACAGATTTGGTACAAAATTTGATAAGTATCTATATTTTAGGAGCTAAATGTGCTGTACCTGATTACCTGACATGATTACCAAATTTTATTTGCCTTCCTGGTTGCCTTTTCTAGTTATCGAGTTCAGCCAAAAATGCAGACTTACAAAAATTGGATTTGGTTCAAAATTTGTTAGAAATCTAAAAATTTGTTCTTCATTTTATATGCCAAATATAAGTCGCTTTTAGAGTTATCCTACCCGTAGACAGACAGGCAAATATTATGCCAAAAATTTTATTATCGGATTCTGGAAAGTCTGAAATGTGCATATTTATAAAAGCCCCGAGTTCGAGTTTTTTGAACATTGCAGTGCTTTCTTTTTATTTCCTAAAAGAGAAAGTTGACTGAAAGCATTATTTCCTCTAAACAATATTTCAAATAATATACAAGTTGAATGAACTTTTTCTTAACATTTTTTATACGAAAGATAAAGATTTCATTTATTTAACACGCAGTCACACGCACGCGCGCGCGCACACACACACACACACAACATGATTATTTTTTTAAAAATGGAAGGTAGTTTCAAAAACATAGATACTTAGCATTTTTAAGTTCGTTTTATTCCATCCCGAGAGATTACGATTTTTTACAAGAGGCACGGGCAAGGCGTGTTTGTCCACAGCGCGGCACAGAAGCAGAAGCGTAAAGAGAAAGGGAAATCATTATCCCTGGTTTTAATTATCATAAGATTTTGATAGGGAACATATAATTTCATAGTGCTTATGTACAATGAGATTTCGATGGGGATTTCCTCGACACACGCTTAATCAGGCAGGGGAAACGCATGGATCTTTTAAAAATCATTTCGTTTAGATCAGCAATTTTCATCCTTTCACTCGGAGTGTAGGAATCTGTCGACTTTTTGCCAATTTAGCAGTTTTACACAGCTTTTCTTGAATTAATTAAATAGAAAAAGGGGAATGGATCAAGAAATAAAAGAATATTTTAGAATGAAGTTAATAGGGGCTAAATTAAACTGAAAGTCAGGAAATTATATATAAAAATATATACTCAAAATGCGTCTAGCAATTATCATCAAAGACGTAAATTTATAGTAAATACAGTATTAAGTGAATTTTTTTCGAAATTAATTAATTAATCAAATAATATTTCCAATGTTTGACAATAGTTTAATTATCAATAATTCTTTTAACTGTCAATGAATTCTTTTCTCACAATATTTCATATCGTGAAAAAATATGTGAAGTGATTTTCTCATAAAATGCATTAAAATGTTAGGATTTAACTACTGGGTTTTTCTTTTAATATTTTAGAGAAAATAGACTTATTTTCTCATTACTTAAATCGTTTTATTTACAATTAAATTCCATAATCAGTAGAGCCATATCTTACTTATTCAGAAAGGCATTTTGACGCATATTCAGCCAGAGATTAAGCCTTTATTTTCAAAAATGATACCAAAAAGGATTGCTGAAATTTAACATCTAAGTACTGAAAAAATTAATCGATTATTTAATTATTATAAATACATGTTGATAAAATATTACATCAATAATAAGACATAAATTAATTTTATTAATGATTTTCAAAAAAAATTATTTAAAAATTAATACGAAATGTTTTTTCCTTCTAATTTCTTACACCATACTGAAATGCTAAAAAGTTCTTTTTCTACTACTTTACAAGCATCGAGTACATAATGATGACACTCTTCCGTCGATTGATTTTTTCATTAAGTTCACATTGATGAAAAATAATATCATATTGGGGTACACAAGTAATCACAATTAAATATCTTGAAACATCATTTATATAACTATGACCTTTCGACCTCTTAAATAATAATACCTTATTACACGTCACATAATATTGAATTGCCTTTCTACAATAAATATTAATAGTAACAGCACACAATACCTGGAAAAGGTTATCAAGCATATTCTGAGGAAGCATTGTATTGAGAATGGAATGCGGAAGTGATCTTAAAATTTTACTTGCGAAATTTATAATTTTAAAATATTGTTGCAAAACTTTTCTTCATCTTTAATATCATGAATAATAAACTCGTATTACTACGTTACTTAAAATTAAAACTTTTACTATCTACTATTAATCTGCACATAGTAGCCGTGTTTCGATATCAAACTTATTACATACTGATGAATTCTTCGCCGGCTTTTACAAAAAGCTACCCCTTTTCTGATAGACAATGTAAAATCTAAGCAGTATTGTCATCCTGCTAGCGTGGAAATGTAGAATCATGAATTATTAATAAACGCCTGCTGGATTCCAAACGAGTGATATCTGCGTTCTGCATAGAATTAGGCACATCAAAATTTTCTTTTCTGTTTGAGTCGAAAAGACAACGAATCATTATAGGATTTCTTGACCTCTATCCTCGGCCTACGCTTATGAGAACTATAGACATAATCTGCTCTATAAATAGCTTTTCCTCATTTTGACAACAGAATCTTCTTTTCTCCTGTGAATAATTTTATAAGATTTTTGTAATAAGTGGATGCTGGTAAAATTTGCATGTTAATGTTATTATTCTCAGTGAGAATCCAAGTTGACAGTGAAGAGAAACTATGTAGCATGTAATTTCGCCCACTAAAATATATTTGAGTATCTCTTGGTGTATTAAAAAGGAATATTTTAACCGAATTTATTTTAGCGATCATCTTTCTTTGTATTGTAACAAGTAATTAAAATTAGGGGATTGCATTAGAGGATTTAGTTTCTTATCTAATCATAATGCATGCAAAAATACACTAGTGTTAGAAACTTAAACAAAGAAGTTATTTTTAAATAAGAAAAATTACTTTGTTCATAAAGTTTTGACTAGCTAAGAAAAAAAAATATTTAGTAATAGCTATAATGAAATGACAGACGGCTTTCTGGCACAGAGGTAGCACGTCTTCCTCATGTTCTGGGAGTCCTGAGTTCGAGTCCCGGTTCGGGCATGCTTGTTCTTCTGTGTGCTATTCGTGAGACATGTGAATGTACGCCCCATGTGAAGAGAGTCTGTGCAAGTGAATATGTGTGATAGAGCTAAGTCCTATTTCTAGGTGCTCTGGTCCTTGTGACTAACAGAGGTTACAATATTTCCCCATCTAGTCATAGACCTGGTCTAGCTGCTCACCACTGGGGGCAAGCAATAACAACATGAAATTACATCTTCTCAAAAAAGTGATGCATATACATATTTTAGGTCACAGCGGGTCAAACAAAATTTCTGGAATTAATTAGAGTAGTGGAAGGCAGAAAGGAGGAGGAAATTCCCTTTTGCAGGCATTTGCTTCAAGTAAAAGGGATATCGTAAGGGTAAAATGATTACAGGAAGCCTTCAAGATATTTTAAAATGAAGTAGAATGATTTTTAAAAAATTGCAGGAGAGACGTAGCTTTTTGACCAGCACCGATGACTTTGGAATTGATAAAAGTGCTGTTTCACGCGTTTCAGAAGCGTTCCAAAGTACACTTATAGTTGTAATAAAGTTTGGTGTAAGAAGACCAAGTAATATCAACAGATGATAGATATATTGACGTATCGACGAAAAGATACCAAAACCAGGTAGCAGTCAACATTACTTAGCACTTAGGTTTTGTGACTGGGTGTTAGCTGTCCTGTTGATTGTGACCAAACATGTGAGTAAAAACTGTCTCTTCTTGCATTGTCCGGGACTGTGAATGTCATTGACAACACACCATTCGTGACGTCATCTGCATTGGTATAAAAAATTTACAGACTAACCATCGTTTTAGTGGAGTCACGACCTTTTAATGAATAGTTACTTTAGTCTAACAAATAATTCTCGATGCCATTTAATAAGGAAAGTCATACCTGATTCTCCTACCTACCCGAAGGCACACGGTTTAAACAACGGGGACTGAATGATCGGACTGCTGCAACAGCAACACTGGCGGGGGTACTGTGGTTGAGTCCTAATGACCCTCACCGGCTATGGTGCAACACTTCCCGTAGGAAGAAAGTCCCGTAATCTATGAGAGGAGTTTACCTCCACCTATTAGTGTACCCACTAGGGTGGCAAAATCCAACCACCTTGCCAGAAGCCTCTCACCCTCATTTCGAGGAGCCCCCGGGGGGGTCATTTCATTAGGAAAAGGTAGGGACATGTTTTCATTAAATTAGCATCAAAGAAAGAGATAGTGGAGCAGTGCTGTAGAAACATAATGATGAATGGAATATTCGAAATGTATCGCATATCGAATGATTTATTAAGTTGGGAAACGTAATATATAAGAGAAGCAGGAATTATATAAAAACATATCAATCTACAAAAAACCTCTGATGATCTCTGATCGCTGTACATTTCGAATATGATTCGAAATGTACAGCGATCAGAGATCATCAATATAATAAAGTTGTCCTTCCCACACATATGGCAGTTTTAAGTCTACACACTATCTTTTTAGACAATATCGCAGACTGCGCAGATCCCTAATGGTTCAAGAGATTCTAGAAAAGGGAGATATCCTTCAAATGAATTGACGGAAGTTATTCTAATTATTTAAATTCCATTGAACATATTTGGGATTCTTTGGAAAGACATCTGGAGAGACGATTTTATCCTCAGGAGATCAGCAGACAACTGATAAAGATGCTCATTTAGGAACAGTCTTGCCTCAGGAATTGGTGGATAATATTATTTTCAGTATGAATTAACGGTGACTAACAACTGTTGGAGAGTATAATAATTCAAAGATAATAATATCTTTTCGTTTGTTTTTACATTATCAACTTGTATTGTCTCTGACTTTGACGCTTTATTCTTTACAAAAGGGGCATATGTATCTCACAGTTACTTTCAACAATATGTAAATAAAAAAATCTTAGTTCCAATCTGCAATAATTATTGGGGAAATCATTTTAAATATTGCTTTTGTGTAGATTAATATAATTTTTTCAATAATTTCTGCTTCTCTTATCAAATATATTGCGTTTCCAAACTTAATTAATGATTTATCTTTGACTTGAAATGTTTCAGATATATTTTAAATTTTTTTTAAAAAATCAAGTTTGCTTCTGATTCTGAGACGCAGGGTTGCTAGTAATTAATAGAACGGTTTCCTTCCATTAAATTTTTTGAATTATTAACGAAAAAGGTACTAAGCCATTTTTTACTAAAGGTTTATATTTAACTTGACTTATTTCATGTTCATGAGAGCAAAATTTTTGAACAGCTGTGTGTTTTTAAAGATCAGGCAAACCATCAATAATTAAACTTAATTTCAGCTAATCGATTTCTTTCAGTTACATTTTAATCCATTTCATCCCATTTTTGGATTATTAACGAAAAAGGTGCTAAGCCATTTTTTTATTATAGCTTTATATTTAACTTGACATTTCATGTTCATGAGAGCAAACTTTTGGACATCTGTGGATTTTCGATGGCCAGACAAACCATCAGTTGTCAAACTTAATTTCAGTTGCACTGTTTCTTACAGTTAAATTTTATTTCCCTATAAGATGCTCCATGTGGCGGTGAAATTAAAAACAAACTCGTTAGAGGATTGAAATATTTATAACAATAAACTATAAAATACATTAAAGAGTAAAAATCCACAAAATTTATAAAATAAAGGTAAATTCTACTTTTTATATGTACACTAAAAATAGAAATGTTTTTTATTAAAATATTCTCAAGAAATTAAAGCTTAAAATTTTGAAGTATTGAAATCAATACCATGAATAAGCTAAATTATGCCGGCGTCCTGGCATAGGGGTAGCGCATCTCCCCCGGGAGCTGGACGTCCCTGGTTCGAGTCCCAGATCGGGCATGGTTGTTCTTCTGTGTTCTATCTGTAAGGTGAGTGAATGTGACCTCCTGTAAAAAGGGGCTGTGCAAGCGAGTATTATGAGTGAGTAACTAAGTAGTTATCTTGGCCCTAGGTGGCACTACTTCAAAAGAGGAAACGCTGTTTTCGGCTTAAAACCCGCAGATGTCTCGGCGAAATATGTCCATGGAAAGTGCCGCTAATAACAACAACAGCTAAAGCATGATAAATTTTACAAGCAAAAAAATTACTAAATATCGATTTAAAATAAGGTTTTATTTAATTTTTTATTAAAATTTCTAATTAACTCAAAAGGGTTTGATTGATTATATTATAATATTTTTGACATCTATACTTAGATTTAAATTTTTTATTTTCATTGAATATATTTATAAAACCGTATTTTAAATTTTTAAATATTTTTGTATTTATTTTTAAATTTAAACTTTAATTAAAATCACAGAATAAAATAAAAATAAAATTCCGTTATGTTCCAATAATATTTTATACGCATTGTATAATTTTTGTAGTTATTGCAAAGAAGACGGCTTATTTACAGTATAGGGTAAAGTAAACATATGCTAATTTATAATGCCTCCCAAATTTTCTAAAATGTTGTCTTTAAGGGAAGTCACACAATATCAAGCCATGGAATGACTGCAGACATGAACCGAAATTTCAGACGTAGGTGGAGAACGAATGAATATACATAAGCATCGATATTAGTGTTGCTGGTACGTGCCGTAGAGCTGGCTTTAAAAGAAATTCTTGTATCCTACAGAAAGCTTTGCAATTAGAGAGGCTATTAGAACAGATCTTGTTACGTTGCATCAAATGTTGAAGCGGGTATGTTGATGTTGAAAATAAAAGAAAATGGATATGAACACGAATTTGTTAGATTGTCATACATTTTATATAGTAGATTGCTATTTTTCATTTTCTTGCATGAGAAATACGTAGAGATAAAATCATTATTATCAAAAAATTAACAAGTGGATTTGGTAAATATTCACATTTTAAGCCTCCTTTTGTCGAAAGAAAACACATTTTGGAATTCTATCTGAATTGAATTCTGCCGATAATATACTTGGTGAGGTGGATGGACTCATAAATAACATGTGATCAACGCACAGCTATTGAGATTTATTCTTCTAATTAAAACCGATTAAAAGTAGTAATCAATTAATGCTTGTTTCAATTTTTGATAGATACTAACTGCGGGGGTTGCAAATTTTCTACCATATATATATATATATATATATATATATATATATATATATATATATAATTGATAAAACATTTAGCCATATGTAGATTGTTGCAAACATAAATTCACATATTGATTATTATCAATTACGTGAAACAGAGATTCATAATATTTGATATTTCCGAGCACTTCGCTTCCCCCGTATACTAAATTGTAGTGTCTTTATCCATTCAATATCCTACCTATGGTAGATAAAACATGCATAGAGTTCGCTAAGATGTGCATGTTTTATCTATTATTTCATCTTCTACTTCGTTATATACTCTATTTTTAAGCAATTTTCAAAGATATTGGAGACACATAAAAGTGAATTTGTTTCTGA
Organism: Argiope argentata; assembly: GCA_026289955.1. Classification (NCBI taxonomy): domain Eukaryota; kingdom Metazoa; phylum Arthropoda; class Arachnida; order Araneae; family Araneidae; genus Argiope; species Argiope argentata. Next base: position 592,367 of record JAOUZG010040121.1, read on the forward strand.
TATATAAACGAATAATTATGAATATGTATTATAGGTTTTGGAAAATCCACAAATACAATCTTTCTTTCATAAGATGTTTATGTCTTCGTGCCTTAACCATCCCTTAATGATAATTCCGCCTTTTTAATATCTATTAAACTAGTCTGATAAACGAGGTATATTAATTTTATTTTTTAGGATCAACTCGAAGCTTATTCTGGGATTTATCCTTGTGATTTTAAAAAGCAATCGATTAATGAAAGTAATCGATTGCACCAAAATTTCCCCAATCAATTAATGAACGAATGATCCTTGAAAAATTATAAATATATAATACATAATACAATTAATATAACATATTAACATGTTATAGAGCCTTTATGCCATATTGCAAAGATCATAATGCTCAAATTTAAGATACTATTAAAGATAATCGTTTTAAATCTTTCAAAAATAAATAAATAACTTTAATCCTTTTCCTATGATTGTAAGGCATTCAACAATAAAACTGACTAATTTATAAACAACACCAGGCACAAATTCGCTTACAATAGCATTTAAGAAATAAAAAGATATTACATTTGGTTGGAAACAAAGTGCAAGCATTTGTTTCCAAAAAATATCTAAGGATTTGCTCCTTTTCGTTTAAAACTGTCTTCTTTGTTATCCCCAGAATTATTATCTTCTCTCTCAATATTATTTTCCTGTATTTTTGTATGAGTATAAAATTATTTAAAAGTCACAAAATAATTTATATTGACCGAGTAAGATTGATTGCAAACACTGAAACTTTTATGAATAATTAGTTGTTAATTAGACGTTTTCATGATAAGGTATCATTAATTTCCGTTCTTCGAAGGAATAAATCTGCCAACACGTTGCTTTGATTGACATATTGCCTTGTGATTTTTCAACTAACGATTTCCCTTTTTCCTCTTTCGATGAGTTTTCCGAATATGTGGAGGCAAACAGGGAGATTCCATTGATTCCAATAACAAATAAACCCATTATCCTATGCAATAATTGAAAATTAATGGAATTAAAATTAATGGCACTTAACAGAATCCTTGTAATCCATTAAGTTCCTGAGATTTAAATGCTCCTCTTTAAGTGAAAATTATCAAACCTTCTGAAATAACTGGAATTGTTTTTATAGGGGGATACTATTATCTCTTAAATACCAGCTCCATCATCACCTAGATCTCTTCTTTCGGGTTGCTTAAATTCTAAATTTAGTCATTTTAATTAAACTAATCGATTTATCACGCGCACTTATCCCAACTAAAAGCTTCTGTAAGAGTTAACCTATTTGAAATGTCGATTATTATGGTCTGATAATTTCGATCTTTTAATGATGCACTTTTAAAGCGTTTCAGAATCTGTCCTTAGATTGTAGTTATGAAACTATGGCTTTGAAATGAATTCAAAACTTTGTGTGAATTGAGGGAGTTGTTGTAAAAAATAGGTAGCTCCAATTATTCAAGATTGTATAAAAAACGTTTGACAATTTCAAATTCTAAATTTCGTGAAGATTTTCCATTTAATCATTCTTTTTAATTGTTCCTATATATTATGATAGTACTTTCACTCAAAAAGGTATTTTCCAGATTACATGATAAATTTTCGAAAGTTGGAGCTACCTCTACTTTCAATTAAATAGTTTGTCTACTTTTATAAAAATATTTCCCAATAATAATGCAATTTACTATGATATTATTTTATTTAAAATAAACTAACAAATTGTAAGCAAAATGTACATGCAACTTGACTTTAAAAACAAACAATTCTATTTTAAATTAATCATCATACTCCCCCTCTGTAACGTCGGATTCATCTGCTGCTCCGTGGAGTTGTAATTCAGCGTAGAACTCCATATCATTTTGTAAGACGTATTTGCGAACTAGTTCCTTTACATCTTTATATTCTGCACTCTTAAGTAAAGGAATCTGCAAAAGAAACTCTGGGAGCTATCTCTATATTGCAACAAAATAATGAGACAGACAGCTCTATCTTTCGAGTAACATGAAAATTAAAGATTGGAACTACATCTTTCTGGCATCAAATAAACCTTTTTTTTACCACATGATAGTACATGTAACTCCAAATTCTCCTAGGAGCTACACCATTTTTGTAGAAAATCCTTCAATTATTAATATTTTTTTATCTCAAATAAAATATTAATTTTGATATTTCTTTATTAAGAGAATATTTCAACAACATAAATTAAAGTCTTTGTTGACAAGTTCAGAAAAGGGGAGGAAGTAATTTTGACACTAGTAGACCGAACAATTTCTAAGTATTGGCAGCAATTCTGCATTTCATTCTGAAGTATTTTTCCGTCACAACTGAATCGACAAATAAAGTATAACCTGTGCACGAAAAATGTAAATTCTACCCCAAAATAGATGTATATTTATGAAAAGTTCTAGAAACAAAACTTAAATAAGTGTTATTTTGAAAGTATGATAGCCATCTTTCTTGACTAGGCTGAAGTTTCACTTGGATTTATCCATTCTCTCATAATTAATTTTTATACTTATTGAATACAATCGATTGGAAGTTAATAAGTTTTTCTTCGAGTTTATTTTTTAAAAAAAAAATATTTAAAATGATATTTTCTAATGCAAAATATGATTTCCATTTAAAACATTGTCTTTAAAAGTCATTCTTAGTACATTCTTAGTCATTCTAGTACATTCAACTATTAGTCATAGTCATTCTTAGTACATTCAACTATTCTTTTAAATTTTTAATGTAACAGAAATGATACGCTTTCACATCTATAGAGAATAATTATAAAATACATATCTTACAAATATTTTAATGAAATCATGGAAAGCAACATAACCTCTCTGTTAACAAGGTAAATAGAATGGAAATATTTCTAACCTAAAAGTGTATACAATCACCATAATAATATGGATTTATATCAAAAATATTATTAGTACAAGTCCACCTACTTTTAAAATGGAAAAAAAATTATGGCATCGAATTTTCGGCATTTATATTCGCTTGTTTAAAGTAAATTAGAATACTTAATGAATATTAACTTAATAAACTTTATGAATTATTAATATTTGAATATCAAACCCAAAACCAAACTGGTAGACGATTTAGCAAAAATGACGCTGATTCTCACAAATTAAAAACAATCGTTCTCTGGTTTATTTGTTCTATTCATCTAATTTCCCGAGCATCAACTTGAACATAAAGCGTTTTGTAGTTCAATACCGATTAATTACTTTATTCATCTAACAGTCATCAAAACAATATTCGTTTATGTTAAGAATGCCGTGTACCTATGATCAGAACCATGCTTCAAAAGGAAAATAAAATTTCCTGCTCCAAAATATAAATGATAAAAGGAACGATCTATATTCACGCTTTCTTTCGGGAGATTGATTAACATATTATATATGGCAGATTTTAGAAACTAATGATTTATTATCTTTCACGCTTGAAAACTAAAAATTGGCACCATCTGTTTCCTAGTAAAGAACTCTCACAATACATGTTAACTGAATCTGGTGTTTAATATCTATAAACTGATCTTTAGACTTTCAGAAAATTCTCTGAACCACATTAAGCACAAAGTAAAATTTGCTTAATATAGTTTGTTTTATGCTAAAACTGGCATTATTTTTTTTTCTCATAGAAGTGGCTCCAAGTGCTTGTTTGCAAACAAGTAACATACTTTCAGCTTTAACCGCTAAGTGGTTAACTAGTTAAATCTTTTAAGCATTCTTCAACTAACTACTTATGTACAACACGCAAAGTTCAGCACGTAATCATTTAGTCACGGAAATATCATTTCTCCTGCCCTTATTAAAGGCTTTATTCATTTCCTTTTTAGCATTTCAGGTTCAGGTTAATGTAGATTACCCAGATAAAACACCGCTATAATGTGGTTACAATTAACCATGTTATGATAATATGCTATATAAGATATTGTGTTATATTATTCAACGTTAAAAAACATATTTTAGTATCGTGCATCATTGTACTATATGATATAGAGAATATTTTACGATACAATCCAGTAATGTATAATTTATGAAGTTACCAGAGTAAGAAACAAAAATAGAATTGTTGTCGTCTCTTATGGCATTTGTCATGAACAAGTTAGCTGAGGTAGTCAGTTATTTAAGCCTAATCAGCGTCTCTTGTTTTGTAGTAACGCCAACTAGGGCCAAGAATACTACTGTTGCTACTTACACATCGCATTCACTTGCACAGTCCCTTTTTACAGTGGGGCACAATCACATATCCTACATATAGAACACAGAAGAACAACCATGCCCGAACCAGAAATCGAACACAAGACACCCAGATCACGGTGAAGACGTGCTCACCGTATGCCAGAACGCCGGCAAATATATATATATATATATATATATATATATATATATATATATATATATATATATAGAATTAGCGCAAATAAATAATTTAAGCTCCAAAAGTTTAAAAAAAGAAATATATTTAAAAATTTAATATTTTAGTTCTAAATAACTGTTATTTTATAATCTAACATTCTAGATGATAAAATATCATAAATATTTTTAAAATTAGTAATAAAAGTGGTGTATTTTTAATGCTGTGTACTTCTTAAAAAAAGGTATTTTCAACTGAAATCCCTTTATTATATACTTAAATATTCTGTTGTTGTTACTTATGACACTTGCCTATGGACAAGCCCTTCCACTGATACAGCAGCAGATTTAAGCAAAAAAGAGCGTATCTCGGTTTTGAAGTAGCGTTAACTAGAGCCAAGAGTACGACTTAGCTACACGCACACCATATTTGCTTGCACAGCCCTTTTTTATACGGGAGCACACGGAAGAACAACCATGTCCAAACCAGGACTCGAACCCGGAACTCCCAGAACACGAGGAAGACGTGCTACCTCTGTGCCATGAAGCCGGCCTTAAATATTCTAATTGCATATATTAGAAAACTCGCAAGTAGCTCTAGGAGTTTCATAACATATAACAAAATGTGGTTCTGTCTATTCTTCTTAACATATTTAAAATTATATTTGATAAATTAATCAATGTATTATAGTTATTTTATTTATCGCTAGTAAATCCAATGAGAAATTTCTCTTATGGTCAATAGTAAATCAAGACATTTACTTCCGTATTTGTAAGAACCAAGTGAAAAACTGACGTTTATTAATAAGACATCCCATCAGCCAAATATGAAGCTTAAGGACAGACTGCTAGGAAATAAAAGATTTATCAAGCTTTTCATTGTAACTGGCTTTGAAATATGAAATAAAAACTTGAATATTTCATCATCTCAGAGCTCTCCAAAGTTTGAAAACATTATACTTGACGGTAATTAATAACGCTGCAACTATCAAAGAATCCATCTTACGAATCTGATTCATGTTGTTGTGACTAAGGGCACTTGCCGTGGACAAGTCCCCACTGATACAATCAGCAGATTTTAAGCCTAATAAATGTGTCTATTTGTTTTACAAGTACCGCCATCTAGGACCAAGAGTACGACTTAGCTACACACACGTCACAATCCTTCTTAGGGGGTGGACTTCATTCATACATCTCAGATCGTAATTTAGACCTGAAAGAGAGAACGATCACCTCTGACCCAGTACCCTCAGTGGTATTACTCTCGACATGGAGGACTTTGCGACAACAGATTTAACGAGATCCAGCCGCCCCACACTCCGGGAATCTTTTAGCCGGTGAGTTTCGAACTCGTAAACTAAGAAGTACGAGTCCAACGCTCTACCAATCAAGCTATCTCGGCCCTCCGATTCATAAATTCTTAGTGAATCCTCAGAATGAAGTTATCGAAAAAAAGATGTCTGCCGCCAAAATCTTAAAAATTTAATCAAAAGATTAATTTAGTCGGTAGTAAAATAATTATGAAGTTACTTCAAAAATAAGTAAAAACATAATTTTTTTAGATGAAATTTGTGGAATTAAATACGGTTTTAAATTCACTTTTTTTAATTCACAATGGTAAACATTCATTTTCTAGTAATATCAAGAAATCTGGTATTCAGTTAAAACTCTTCAGATCTTTTATTTCCTTTATAATAATCGTGGAACTCATGGCTGATGCTTAAGAAAAGACAGTTCATACAGTAACACGTTTTCATACTTTCACCTCAAGAGAAAATTATGCTCCAGATAATTTGACTTCATTTTTGTAAAAAGGAAATATTGCACTCTCCTGGTATATTAAGTTAAAATTCTTCATCTAGGGGAATCAGGCGCCTTTAATTATATCTAAATAAAGTCACTACCAATTTTGAAAATAATCGTTTATATCAAATAATCTAATTTTAATCTAATAATAATCTATCTTAGTTCCTAAGCTTTTTCAATTTAGGCCTTATGCTGATCACGTAAATATATTTGTAGATTTAAAATGGTTTTTCTTATTCATATTCATGAAATTATAGTTAAATTTAATTATTCAGATTCCTAGAACATATCTTCAAAGTATCTTTATATACTTTCAACTACTAGCTGAAATACAGACAAGATCTTTATTGTGTTATGTAATTTACGATGCCTTCAATAATATGATTGATTGCCAAGGCGTAAAATAATGTATACGTTTCTCTGTAAAACCCAGAACTTTGAGAAGAAACAGCTTATTTGGGGATGCATTTTCAAAGTTAACTATATAGTTAAAATACTCTTAATATAAAATTTTAAAAAATAAATTTTTTAAGGTTTAAGAACTTTTAAATAACTTTCCGAAAAACCCAATATGTTTAATAACAAGTTCGTCAGGAGGTTGCATTTCGTTATCTCTTAGTTCAAAAGTGGTATGTCTTAGTATTTTTTAAAATTAAAACTTAACATCATTTAACGTTCTTAGTGCGCTTTTTAAAGTATTTTTAGCATTGATTTAAAACAACTTTTAAATTTTAATCTGATTTGTAATAAATTTATGTAGTAGCGCATGGCTAAATATTTTAAGATATATCTTAATTGCTGAAATACATTATCTGCTATTACATCTTATTATCTAATGACTGAAATACATGTTCTCTTCTTTATTCTCAAGTAATCCCTTTTGCATAGGAGATGGCATTTTATTTTTAGCCTCATATAGAAAAAATATAAACCCCCATCTAACTGTTAGTTCTAGATTTTATAGATTGAAGTAGAAACTACATACCAAAATAAAAGGCATTATCTTTTCTTTATACTCAAGCAATCCTTCTTGCATAGGAGAAGGCATTTTATTTTTAATCTCATAAAGAAAAAAATATAAAACCCCATCGAACTGTTAGTTCTAGATTTTATAGTTTGATGTCGAAACTACATACCAAAATAAAATACATCATCTCTTCTTTAAACGGCATTTTATTTTTAATCCTATATAGAAAAGATATAAAACCCCATCGAACTGTTAGTTCTAGATTTTATAGTTTGATGTCCAAACTACATACCAAAATAAAATAAATAATCTCTTCTTTATACTCAAGTAACACCTCTTGCGTAGGAGAAGGCATTTTATTTTTAATCTCGTATAGAAAAAATTATAAAACCCCATCGACCAGTTAGTTCTAGATTTTATAGTTTGATGTTGAAACTACATACAAAATAAAATACATAATTTCTTCTTTATACTCAAGTAATCCCTTTTGCATAGGAGAAGGCATTTTATTTTTAATCCCATAAAGAAAAAAATATAAAACCCCATCGAACTGTTAGTTCTAGATTTTATGGTTTGATGTCGAAACTACATACCAAAATAGAAAACATCATGTCTTCTTTATACTCAAGTAATCTCTCTTGCATGAGAGAAGGCATTTTATTTTTAATCCCATATAGAAAAGATATAAAACCCCATCGAACTGTTAGTTCCAGATTTTATGGTTTGATCTCGAAACTACATACCAAAATCCATTTATATTTTCTATTGTGTTTTTTAAATACCATGTTTTTTATGCATGAGTAATCTATCCATCGATGAATATAAGCGTTTATTTTTAATCTCATATTGAAGGCATTTTATTTTTAATCTCATATAGAAAAAATAATTACGTACACATTTTGGATATTTTCTTTCGAGCTGCTTGTTCTAGAATTCAAAGTTTGATGTCAAAATTACATACCAAAATCCACTTAATTTTTTTATTGTTTTTTTTAAATACCATGTTTCTTTATACATGAATAATCTATCCATCGACGAATATAATCGAAAGTTAAAGAGATCTGCAATTTTAATGCAAAGATTATTAACTAAATTCTCCTTTCAACTTTCAAGGTTAGCAGTTAAAAATTCTTAAATTCATTATAAGCTTTTAACGTTTTTGCATTTGAAGTGAATAAAATCAACACATTTGATATTTTTAGTAGGATGGGAAAATTATTTTTTATGGAGTGCATCGATTAAACTATTTCACAAGTACATCTGAATCGTTATTCCATTTTTAAATAAATTCAGTTTAGGAAAAGGATTGATTAGAGAGAATGAAAATAATTTAGTCTAACACATGCTGAATCGGAAATATTTATCTCCCAAAATAATAAAGAAATAAGAAAAAGCAAAATAATAATGCAGATAATAGAAAAAATATAGAATAGGAGTGCTGTGCTCACTTGCCCTATAAATCAGGATCATCTGGTCCAAGAAACCAATTCTGGAAACGCATTTCTCTCCACGTTTTCCCCTCAATTTAATCCCCTCCTCTTCACAATGGGCATTTTGCACAGATGGGAGCTATTCCGTGCTGAGAACCTGACACCCACGCTTTAAATTTCCACAAGTGGCTGCCGCATTAAACTTTCAGTCTTAACTGAGATTATACAAAGCGATTCATGAATTGCTCGAGATCACGAACAGTCCGAAAGGAAAATTTGATAAAGGTTACGAAATAGGCTTATGAGTAAAGCTTGGAAACAAGCCAGGAGTGTTGCAGTTCTATGGCCATTATGGATTAACCATCACTGATTTTAAAGATCGTTGACTATAGTGTTTATACTTTGTTTATTTTGTTCTATTTATTCTTTACCTGTAAGTTTTTTCTATAGTGTCCATTTTCTTTGAATTCGTCCTTTTGGAGGAGCTGTCACTATCTTTAAAAGTCTTTGCTTATAGGGTTTTTTTTATTTTTTGTCTTACTCACTTTGCATCTGTAAATTTTTCCGGTTATATCCCTTTTTTTTTCAAATTAGCCCGTATATATGAACTGACACTAGTTTTAACGGTCTCTGCTTATAAGGTTTGCTGCTTTTATTCTTCCTTAATTCTGTTCTACGCATTCTGAGCCAGTATATTTTTTCTGTAGTTTCCATTTTCTTCAGATTAGTCCTTACGGAGGAGCTGCTTTAAGAGTCTTTGCTTATAGCTTTTATATTATATTTTGTTCTACTCACTCTGCACCTGTAACTTTTTTTCTGTGGTGTCCATTTTCTTCAACTTAGCCCTTGCGGATGAGAAGGCACTAGTCATTGCCTGCAACTTATTATTATTATTATTTCTTCGTTTGTTTTGTTCTACGCACTCTGTACCTGTAGATTTTTTTCTGTAGAATCCATTTTCTTCAAACTAGTTTTTATATATGAGCTGACACTGGTTTTAAGGGTCTCTGCTTATCAGGTATGGTGCTTTTATTCTTCCTTAGTTTTCTACGCATTCTGTGCCAGTACATTTTTTCTGCTGTGTCCGTTTTCTTCAAATTAGCCCTTATGGATGAGAAAGCACTAAGTTTTACAGTTATTGCTTGCAACTTTCTTTTATTATTTCTTTATTTGCTTGGTTCTCCTTCTCTGTACCTATAGATTTTTTTTCTGTAGAGTGCATTTTCTTCAAATTAGCGCTCATATATGAACTGACACTAGTTTTAAGGGTCTCTGCTTATAAGGTATGCTGCTTTTATTCTTCCTTTGTTTTGTTCTATGTATTCTGTGCCAGTATACTTTTCCCGTATTTTCCATTTTCTTCAAATTATTCTTTATGTAGGAGCTGTCACTAGCTTTAAAAGTCTTTGCTTATAGGTTTTATTTGATTTTTTGTTCTACTCATTCTGCAGCTGTAACATTTTTTTTCCTGTTATATTCATTTTCTACAAATTATCCCTTATGGATGAGAAAGCACTAGGTTTAAGAGTCATTGCTTGCAACCTTCTTTTATTATTTCTTGCTTGTTTTTTTCTACGCACTCTGTACCTGTAGAATTTTTCTGTAGAATTCATTTTCTTCAAATTAGCCCTTATATATGAGCTGTCACTAGTTTTAAGAGTCTGCTTATAAAGTTTTCTGCTTTTATTCTTCCTTAGTTTTGTTTCTACGCATTCTCTGCCAGTATATTCTTTCTGTAGCTTCCATTTTCTTAAAATTAGTCCTTATGGAGGAGCTGTCACCAGCTTTAAGAGTCTTTGCTTATAGCTTTTATTTGATATTTTGTTCTACTCACTCTGCACCTGTAACTTTTTTTCTGTTGTGTCCATTTTCTTCAAATTAGCCCTTGTGGATAAGAAGGCATTAGTTTTAAGAGTCATTGCTTGCAACCTTCTTTTATTATTTCTTTGTCTGTTTTGTTCTTTGCACTCCGTACCTGTAGATTTTTTCTGTAATTTCCATTTTCTTCAAATTAACCTTTACAGATGAGATGACACTCATTTTAAGTGTCACTGATTATAGCTTCGCTTTACTCTTTCTTTGTATTGTTCTACTCACGCTGTACCTATAGATAAATATTTTGTAATTTCATTTTTCTTCACATTAGCATTTACGGATGAGCTGTCACTAAGTTTAAGGGTCACTACTTATAGCGTCTTTTATTTTTCCTTTATTTTGTTCTACACACTTTTACCTGTATGTTTTTGTAGTATCCCTTTTGTTCAAATTAACCCTTGTGTATGAGCTGTCATTAGTTTTAAAGGTCAATGCTTATAGCTTCCTCTTATTTTTACTTTCTTTATCTTGTTCTACGCAGTCTGGACCTGTAAGTTTCTTTCCTGCAGTGTTTTGTAGTTTCTTCAGCTTAATTAATTAATATTTCGATTCTTTCTTACTGTAACGTAGTATTGCCAAAAATTATTCTTGAATTATTTAAATGCCTATCAGCTTTTCACCTAAACACTGCTAAAATACAAATGGTTATATTATAAAGGATAAAATCAAAATTAAAAATATATATAAACTAGTTCAAACCTTGTATTCAAATGACCTAAATCTAGACAGAACACATAGCCAAATAATAATGAAGTTGCTTCGCAAAAATAAATAAAATACAGGTCAAAGTGAAGCAACCTTATTCACTGGTAGTTAGTAATTCATTTCCTTAGAATGCCGAGAAACTGAATACACAGTAGGAGCCTTTGGGTGCATTTTCTTTCCTTAACTATAGTCACGCAATGCAAAGATGATCTTTAAGCAACTCGTAACCCTCATAAAGTCAGCGCAGCATAGCCGTTTCAGTGGATTCAGGTCCAAGGGGAAATAAGGCCTTTGATACTTCCTTTTTATTTCTAAAAAATAAGAAAGATTTTCCCGACGCTTTTATCGTAACAGCAGAATAAACTGTTTGCATAAAATTACTTGACCCATCAAATTAGTTGTACCCTTCCGTGCAAGTCAAAGTGAGAAAGAACATTTTCCCCTATTCATTGCATGGGAGGAAGAAATATACGGTGTTTTTAGTAAAAAGAAGAGGGAAATATTTCCGAATATTATGCTTGAAAGGGAAGTTATTTTCGTTTTATCTTTAAAACAGAGGGGATCTGAGCTATTAATATTAAATCAGTTTCGATAAGGATAATTATTTCCCAAACTAGATTAATTTGTAGGTAATTGCTAAGGGAAATAATTAATTTGAGTTTCTTTTTCAAGGATCTGTATTGTATTGAAAATGTCTATAGTCATTTACCCCATTGTGTTTTGAAACTTCCATTTTAATAATTAATCTATTCAAAAATGTACTTTTATATTAATAAATTCAATTCGGTATATTTGTTAATATTATGACTCTCAATAATTTTAGAGAATTCTTTGCATTGCGTTATTAAAAATAATTGCTTCGCTCAATAGTTTCATTATTTTCTTACATTTGCCTAGAGAACTTATAATAATTTTAATTAAAACAGATAAATATAACCAGATATACTTAATTATTTATATGCTTTATAGAATATCTAGGACTAGTGTTTGATGAAATTGTATAAATATCTAAACTAGTCTGAGTTACGAAATTCATTTGGATTAACATATACTGCTTAAGTACATCATTTTATGTTACGTTTTGTATTGGTAAGAGTAACAAGTGACAAATAATACAACAATATTTTTTGTTGTACTTTGCACTAAAATTATTTTTTAGAGTACGTCAAATTTCTTTACTGATTTCGATCTGAAAACAATTTTATCTCCAATTTTAAAATTCGGAGAATTTAAATTTATGAAAATTTTAACGATTCAAATAACCAATTTTTCCTTGAACAGATGAATGATGAAAAAAAAAATGAAATATTAGCATCTCTTCGTGCACAGAAAGTTCGGGAATAGTTGAAAAAATGCGATGTCATAATTTGATCGTGGAGAAGATTGAATTTCCCAAATACAGAAAGAGTAATTTATGTAGATTTTAAATTGGTTACTTTTCTTCATCAGTAAAGAGGTTGTTTAAAATATCTTTGCCTCTTGTACCTATAAAAAAACAGATTTCTTTGATGATGACGACGACGTGATCGCTTTGCAACGGAAAGAGGGGTGCAGTAGCTTCTGAGGGTATGGGGCCCTGAACACCCTAGGGCAAAAGTCTGACTTCTAGCTCATATAAGGATGACACGCTCACACACTCGCTTGCACAACGCTTTTTTACAGGAGGGCACACATTCGCATATCTCACAGTCAGTACACAGAAGAACAACCATGCCTGACTCGAACTCGGGACTCCTAGATCCCTAGGAAGTTGCGCTACCTCTGTTACAAGACGCCGGCACAGATTCCTGTAATACAATTGAATAAGAAAATAGGTCTCATATAGAAGTCATAGAGGTTTATCTCACAAAATAAATATATTTGATGAGCTAATACCAACCGAGACAGAAACATTTTGTCTCTGCTAAATATAAAGCTGGAATAAATTAAACAGTTAACATATATAAAGGACATATATAAGTCCCTTTATATATGTCCCTTTTTATAAGCAATCATAAGACCCTTTGATTTGCATATAAGTAACAAAATATATTGGAATAGGTGCAAAAAATTTAAACTTGGAATTATTAATGGTCTTTCCATCAAAATGTCCTCGTTTTATGGCATGAAAGAGATAGAATAGAAACCGTGGATCACTTATATCCCAGTTTCTAAAAGCTTTCAGAAAAATTATAAGACCACAAACGTTGTTTATTTTGTTAAAAGCTTCATAGACTCAGTTGTAACGAACATTAATTGTTCGTTATTTACTTAGCCATTTAGAGATTTGTCTTAAAATCTTGTAAATAGACAATGAGCCATAGAAACCAAGGCAGATAGGATGCTCATATGGTGACCATTAATGTTGGAATCAGAAAAACAATTATGGAAGAATTTGCTTCAAGGATGTCAAATAAAAGAGGGATTTGGGATGGATTAAAATAACTTTTGTTATTAATTGAGTTTTCTCCTTTCTTTTAATTCAACTATTGTAGATTTACCGAGGTAAAACTGAATTGTAAACAACCAGTTAAAAGGTTTTTTTAATTACTGAAAAAATTTGTAAGCTTAATTATTATCATGCATTCAATTAAAATAATTTATAATTAATAAATTACTCTTAATGACATACCCATTCAAAATCTCATTTTACTGATCAAATAAATCAAATTTTCACTGTGCTTAACCTAAAATACAGAATGCAATCTTCGATTTACAGATATTATAAATAGCATTGAGAATTAAACCTTTTTCATCCTACTATATTTCTAAGAAGCCTTTCAGAGAATCTAGCAATAAAAGTCTTCGTCTATCCTTTCTACTGCGACTGTATCCTCAAATCCTACTATTTTATTTCTTTATTGCTTACTAATTCAAAATCTACTTTTAGAAGTCAAATAACTTGAAATGAAACCGTATTTTCCACCCTTAAAGCATGAAAACCTTCTTCAAATCTCTAGGTAATAGAAATAGTTGAGAATTAAGCTTTATTCGTCCTCCTTGTATTTCTGTACAGACTGCCAGAAAATCTAGCCGTAGAAGGCAAAGTCAATACTTTCCAGTGCGATTGTATACTCAAATCTCACTATTTATAGTCAGATCAGAACTGAATACGTAAATCCCTTTTGCACGGTATGTAGGAGCGTAGGAAACTAATGGTAGGATTAGATAGAGTATATATGAATGTTTGATTTTCGAATAATGCGAGTGGAGTAGTTCTTATTGATTATGTGGAAAATAACACATGCAGAGTTTCGATAGGTTTATGAATAATAATTTGCTGCTTGTGAAGCCTTCTGTTGAAGATGAAGGCAAAACTTTTAAAATTTTTGTTTTGTTATTTATAATAAATTTATAAATTCATGAATTTAAAATTTCGTATGTGAAGTTGTGTATATTAATTGTATTTTAATGAGCAGGTATTGATAGAGGATAGATATTTATGCATATTAATTTAGTGAATGCGGTGACTCTAAGTGACAAAATTTATTGCCATAGGATTTATTTTTGTAATATTAAAATAAAATATGGATTATAAATTAAGATATGTAAATAGAGTGGTTCCTATTTATTGCATTAAAATTAGGATTCCGGTAGTGTAGAGATATGCTAATGAAAGAAATTTAATGATTTTGATTATTTAGTTTTAAATTAAAATGTTTATAAAATGCTTTAGGAGTAAGAAAAAGTACAATTTGATCTAATTATAAAAATTTTGATCTAATTATTCGATTTTTTATTGGGCTATATCAAACAATAGCTGTTTGTTTCACTTCTTCCAACTGACATTGACAAATTTAACATATAGGGTGTTCATTAATTATTTTCGGGGTTTCTCTACCTCATAACTTTCGAATAAAAAATATTTCGCAAAAACCGATTACGCATTCTTAAATTACAACTCAAAGTATTTTATTAATGATACAAAACTGCACAAAATGATTATAATAAACCTTGCACTTTGTGGACATTCAGCTGAAGGCGGTTATGGAGAACGTTCCATATTGTCGAATGCGGCATATGTAACTGAACAGCTGATTGTCTCGTAAATTTTCGTGGACTACGAGTAAACGTTTCTTGGATGCGATCAACATTTTCCTGCGAAGTGATCGGTCTTCCTGCTCCCTTTCAGTGTAGGACGCTACCAGTTTCCTGAAATTTTGTTAACCAGCGTCTGATAGAATTAACCGAAGATCTTTCTTGTATGTGGTCCTGAAGTGACGTTATAACTGATTTAGTTTCGGAAAACCACAATTCACACTTTGCTTTTCCTTGCATGGTTGCCATTTTTATTTATGATGTCATAATTACCCGGACTGCAAATGCGCTAAGATTACATTGTTGTCACGTAAAATTCTTTGAGTTGTAATTTACGAATACGTAATCAGTTTTTGCGTAATATTTTTTATTCGAAAGTTATGAGGTACGGAAACCCCGAAAATAATTAATAAACAACCTGTATATTTATTTCCAGGCCTTTAAAGCATCACATCAAAGGAATAAAATAATTGATGAACGATCGTATCACTTTAACATCGCTCGTATTTTCGAATAAACCTACAATGAGCACTTATAACTATGTTAAATTTAAACTTTCGATTAATATCTGTAATTTTCAACGAACAACAAAGCTTCACTTTTTTGTTTTAGTTTAGCTACCCTGCAAAATTTGGATATTCTTTATAAAAGCAAGAAGACCTGTTTCTCAAACATTTGGCTACCGAGAATGAACTTTCGATAAATCAAGCATACCATAAAATCGCTCGATAAATGTCGTTAAAATAGGAAGAAGAAATCTGAGAGTAATAATCCTTTCACAAATAAACATTGTGTTGTAATATTTAACCTTAACAATCTGCATTTTGTTAAATACTTTTATTCGTCTTGGTTTTACTAAGTTTTGTGTAAACGTAATGGGAATTTTCGTATAATTTTTACTCATTTTTAAACTTTCTAGGATTTTCAAATGTTGTAGAGTTATGGATTCCTGGTAGAAACACGATACTTGAAAATTTTCAGAGCTTGATATTCCATTAATTTATTAATTCGAATTAAATTTGATTTTCTCATAAATGAAGTGACTTCTTAAAACATTTATGAGAATTTATTTAACGATTCCAAAATATATAATCATGGCTAATTATTTTATTCATTGCAAGCTATAAAAGAAAAATAATTGGGAAAAATATTAAAACGCGCTTTTACTAGACTAATAAAGTGTAGAAAATAATCTTTTTAAAAAGAAATATGAGGATAAAAATAAAATCGTAAAGGCCTTATAACTAGCGAATATACTTACAATGAGATTAAACGGCAAGAAAGAATAAGAAAACAAATTTCGAAACATCCATTGAAAAATAAAATTTATTATAAGTACGAAAAAAACTTTTAATTTATTTATCCATGAACTAGAATCTTAAATTTTACTTCTTTTTACGCCATATTTCAATAAAAAAATATATATTATATTTTCTCTGCACAAATAAAAATATGTTTTAAGGAAAACAATTTTGATGTGATTACATTTTAAAATTCTCTTGCATAGAGCATATTCAAAAAGCTAAAAAATAACATAGCGATTTCTATCAATGGAAATAAGATTTGCTTTACTTTTCTTATTAAAGCTACTTACATTTATTCAGCTTCAGTTTTATAGATTTCCCTTCTTGTACCTATGAACTTTTACAGGAAAAATTTATTATCTCCTTAATATAATCAAGAGGAAAATTCTTCAAAACAGCTTACTCCGTCCGATATTTATATCCAGTTACGCGTTATTACTTATAAGTATTTTATATTAAATATGTAAATAATATATTACATATTTTGTAAAGTTACTAAATAATATAAATGTAAGGATGAAAATTCTCTTAACTTACGAAATATTTTTTGTATCGTTGCATTATTTCTTTTCGAATTTTTCAGCTTTTGATTTTTATATGTTAAATATTTAGTTTCAAAGAATCGAATGAAAAATTTTCATATTTTCTTTCTTATCCTTTCTAAAGACCTGTCAGCATTTTCCTTACATTTATTACAATGAAAGCTAAGAATGTTAACGAGAATTGTATACTCTTAGATATGAAACATAGCTATAGACACCCACGTATAAATTTAAAGCATCTATAATATATATGATTTTAATAAAGATGGCGACTAGCAGCAATGCATGCATTTGTTCTTCTTCGTAACAATACAATATAACATCACAAAAGAAAGTTAGAATTCCGTTCTCGAATTCTTTTATCTTTGACTACATTATTACAATTCCTCTATCGACAATAGACAATAAGCATGATTTTCGAAATGTATTATTTCATCTCTTTTCTCAGGTATAAAATGTTGCCATCCTACACTTCTGCCTAAATAAATACTACATTATTTAAACTTCAAGTTGTTCCAACAATGGCTGAGACAATCGAAAAAAGTTTGTATTTTTCTTGGAACTTTCTTTAGAAGTATTGTATTGACAAGTTTCGAGAATTCCATTTACTTTTACAAACCCAAAGCAAATATTAAAGGCTAGTTTGTTTGCATATCAATGTTTTCTTTGATATTTATTTTTGAATAAGAATTTTGAATAAGAGTATTAAACTATTGCGTTTTATTATTATTATTTGAATTTTAACTCCAAATGATAATAATGAAAGATCTTGAAATCTTTAAAAAGAAAAAAAAAACGCCTAATAATTTGTGTCGTGTAATAAATATTTAAGAAATTGTATTTATTTAATTATTGTTTACAATGATTTATTAATTGTTGCGAACATACAAAAAAATATCAGCGTAAAGAAAGGATGAACTAATTGCTGAATTTTTGGAAAAATGCTTATACTTTTATGCTATATACTTATAAACAACAATATTTAAAATTGTTTCTTCTTCACCATTATTTTATGAATTAAAAAGCAAAAGACATTGATAATAATTATCCTTTAACTTGACGATAATAATTGCTATCAAGTGATTTAAAGCTTTTTATATGAAATTATTTAAGTAGTCAATAATAAAGTCAGTAATTGCAAAAGTCTTCTCATTGTGTGTCATTGTACTCAAACGTCTATTGAATTATTGCAATTAACTGAAGCAAATGATAGATCGCTTGCTATCGTACTTATTTTTCAATCAAATTTTTCAAATTAAACATTAAACCCATTTTTCTTCTTAAGAATGGTTTATTTTTAACACCTTGAATACCATAACCGGAGTGTTCCAGATTAGATTTCTTATTTCAGCGAAGAAGTGCTGTGTAAGTAGGTCTGTTGTTGTTGTTGTTACTTATGGCACTTGCCATGGACAAGCCCCGCTGATACATCAGCAGATTTTAAGACGGATATATACGTCTCTTATTTTACAAGTAGGTCTGACTTCCATTAAATCAATCGGGGTTGAATGTACTACCACCGGTATGGCATGTTTGTTTAAAGAATGGTGCCAGTTTAGTCTCTGTCACCGTCTTCTGAGTACTATACAAAATATAGTGATATGTCTTAAATAAAAATGATATATCGCTTGCTATCGTACTTATTTTGTACTCAAATGTTGCAAATTAAACATTAAACCCATTTTCCATCTTGAGAATGGTTTATTTTTAACGCCTTGAACACCATAGCCAGAATGTTCCTGAGTAGATTTCTTATTTCAACGAAGGAGTGTTGTGTAAGTAGGTCTGACTTCCATTAAATCAATCGGGGTCGAATGTACTACCACCAGTATGGCATGGTAGTTTAAAAAATGGTGCCAGTTCAGTTGATATCACCGTCTTCTGAGTACTATACAAAATATAGTGAAATGTCTTAAAATAACTCTAATGTTACTTCAAAACAGGATGCTTACATAATATGTTATAATATTATATCGTGTGCAGCAGAATTATATGTTATAATTCTGTACACACCACTCGCACGGTAGGACAGAACCATTCTTCATTTTCAGAATCTGTATGTTTTTAAAAATCCTTTTCTTCGCTTTTTTTCTTTTCTTTTTTCTTTTTTCCTCCCTTAATTCTTTTTCTTGTCCCTTCTTAAATCTTATTGTTTTCATTTCCTATTAATTACATTAATATATTTTTTTCCATTGCCTTTTTTCCCATGTGGGCCACTTAGGAAGTAAAATTTTTTATTGGTTTTTTATGAGGACCTTTCCGAAGAGAGCGCTTAAGAATTGACTTAATCTTTGATGGTACATGTTATTTTTTTTAATAGAAAATCGAATTTCCTGAATTAAAAACACGGATGAAGATCAATTTCGTGAATGGTGATATGCTACAATTTGCCTCTAAATGTTGTTGTAACTTGCTCTTTCGTATAGAATCGGATATTTTTGTTGATTGGTAAAACGTATTATGATTAGACAAAAATTTAGTAAATTTGTTTAAAGCTTAATACGTATGCGAAATAATAAAGAAGAGAACCATCTAATTAATCTTAAAGTTTATGAAATATGTTTTTATTGATTACTATAAAAAAGCACATGTCCACTACCTCTCACTACTCATTTCAACTCAGTTTTGACTGATATAATAACGCTTATTATAAAAATAATATTAAGTGAAAATTCCGATTAATAATTTTTAAAACCTCTGCACAAAGTAGAAATTATAAATTGTCCCTGTATCAACTAGCTTGTGTTTATCTGTTTTTTCTCATAATAGTTTCAAATTCCCGGACTATTGGTGCATAATGAATCTTAGAGAAATTAATCTTATTGGTTTGAAACTGTTTTTGAGTTTAGAATGGAATAAATTTGCTGAAGCATGAAGCAGTCTGTGCATTGTTTCATATCTGTAAATCTTTCTTTCTAGCAATGACACTAACTGAGAAAGAAATCAGTATTACGTATTTGTGTTAGGACTATATATTTATTACTTTGTTGCTCAGTTAGTATCATGCTAGAAACTGGAAATATCTACGAGGAATTTTAACGGATACTAGAAGTGAAAGAATAAGAACTGTGGTTTCCCGGATAATTGAGAAGCCATATCACTGATTCTCCAACCCTTCCGAAGGTACACGGATAAATAAAATTGAATGACGGGATCGCCACACCAGCAACACTGCAAGGAACTATGATTAAGTTCTAGGGGCCATCACCGGCCATGTTACAACCTTTCCCTAAGGAAGTAAGTCCTGTCATCGAAGGGAAAAGCCATATCCCCACGTTCGCGTGTACCCTCCAGGGTGGCGAAATCAAATCACTATGCTGGAATCATATCATCCTCATTTCGAGGTGCCCCTCTCCCGGAAGGATCCGGATAAAAATATTTTCGGATAAAAGATCCGGAAGAAAGATAAAATGATAAGAAAAAATGCATTTACACTGCTCTTAATATTTCTATAAAAATTGTGTCAGCAAAAAAAAACAACAGAGCTACAAAGGAAATCGAATGTGGATACTGAAAATTCCAGGTTGAGGTATATGCAGTTGATATTTCTCATTCATGTATTATCAACTTAGATATTCTTCAAAAATTGGAGTCTATTGTAAGCGTAGTGAAGAATGAGACACTAACAGGAAAAGAAGAAATTCCGATATTTTCAACTAGTGCACAGAATTCAAAATTATGCTGTGCATTTTTGAAGGAAGATGTAATAGCAACAAATGGCCGATCCAAGGTGCTCCTAAAAGATATGAAAGATTTAAGAATTCTATAACAAATTTTTCAAGTAAATTTTAAAGTTAAAATTTTTTTAAAAAAACTGCTTCTGGTAAAAGAAACAGAGCTGCAAGGGAAACTGGATATGTTGATCGAATGTGGGTACTTAAAATTCCAATTTTGGGGTATATGCAGTTGATATTTCTGATTCATGTATTATCAGCCTAGATATTCTTCGAAAATGGGAGTCTATTGTAAGTGTAGTGAAGAACGAGATACTGACAGAAAAGGAATAAACTCCTATATTATCAACTAGTGCGCAGCATTCAAAATTATTCTGTGTATTTTCGAAGGAAGAGAATGTGATAGCAAAAAATGACCGATCCGCGGTGCTCCTAAAAGTTATGAAAGATTTATGTATGCTATGATAATTTTTTCAAGTAAATTTTAAAAGTTAAATTTTTTTCTATAAAAACTACTACTGGTAAAAGAAACAGAGCTGCACAGGAAATCGAATGTATCAATTGAATGTGGATACTGAAAATTCCAGCTTGGGTATATGCAGTTGAAATTTCTGATTCATGTATTATCATCCTAGATATTCTTCAAAAATTGGAGTCTATTGCAAACTTAGTGAAGAACAAGATAATAACAGAATAAGAAGAAAATCCTGTATTTTCAGATAGTGCAAAGTATTCTAAATTATGCTGTGCATTTACCAAAGAAAGGAATATAATAGTAACGAATGACTGATACAAGGTGGTCCTGAAAATTATGAAAGATTTATGTATGCTATAACAAATTGTGCAAGTAAATTTTAAAAGTTAAAGTAAATTTTCTAAGTTCTCTTTAATCTCTTCTGCTCCTAAGGGACTTCATATATGTATTCAAGTTCCTGTAAACGTTTCTTAATTTTCTTCTTTGCTACTAAAATTTATACTTTTTATTTTAATTCACATCTGCTACTAGAAATCTTAATATAACGCGGCATCTCTTTTAGAAAATTTCAAGTGCAGAGAAATTTGGAAAGTTTGATTTAAATTTAAATAATAAATGTTTATCTGAAATAAAAACGTCTTTTAAATTTATGTAACTCTTTGTGCCGAAATTAATTAATACAATTCTTATTAATTCAATTATTTTAAATTCTTACTTACTTACAAAATAATCAGCACAACTGAAGCTGTTCAATGCAGTTATATGTAATTTAGATCATTTCCAATAATTTTGCAAGTTTAATAAAACGATAAATTATGCTTATAAATAATAATACTGTGTGTGTGTGTGTGTGTGTGTGTGTGTGTGTGTGTGTGTGTGTGT
>JAOUZG010040121.1:622292-651230 GCA_026289955.1 Argiope argentata
TATTCATCTGCGAAAATAATGACTCGCAGACATAGGTAGATAAAAATACGGTTAAAATAGCATTAGCTAGCTTCTTTAAACATTTAAGCATTCCTTTCGACATTTTTCCTTTTATTGCTTGTTAATCTTTCTATTTGAATCGATTCCGACTTTCCCCCTTGTTTCAATAAATTTTTGAATCCATTTTGAATTTTAATGGAAAATAGTCCATTGCATTTCAAATTCTTTAACTTTATATACTGAATTATGTTGCCATCAATCTTTCCAACTTCATTTCTGCACCAATTGTTAAAAGTTTTATTGCAGAATAATCCCAGAGATCCCAAGAAAAAAATGTTAATTAATAGAAATATATTAATTAATTTAATTATTAATTAAATATTTTTCATTCCTACTTTTAGCTTATATTAACTTCTTGCTATTTGTGTTACATTCTCCGTGTTATTTAGAATACCATCAGCAAAAATAGTCATGTTACGAAAATACAATCCAGATTTAAATGGTACTTAAAGGTACTGTCAGTAGACAAAGGGGTAATTTCTAATCAATCGATTTGGGACACGTTCAGTGTATCAAATGAAGTCACATGCAAACCGTTTTGATCATTGGCTTGAACAAATATTATGTCTCGAGCCATTAGCGACACGCTTGCCATTGGTTTGTCATCCCTGTCTGGCAGTGAAAGTGGCAGTGAAATGCAAGTAAGCTGTTTTGCCATTGCAGTATAAGTTGAAACATTTTGTTCTTACAACCAAGATATTATGTAAAATCTGGGTGTTTTTGGCAGTTTATCTGCGCAAAGCAGCCAATGTCCATTAAAATTATTCTAAATGGTTTATGGAGTAAATCTGCTGCTTTAAATATCTTTAGAAGATAAGGGTCTGCCTGTATTGGCGAATAACATCCAACGTTTTATCAAATTCTTTGTGAAACATTATTACAAATATTGATATTTTAATAATTTATTTTCATGATTTTCCTATTTAACCAAAGGTAAATCGCTTAATTTTGATTTAATGCTGAAATAATATGTCATTTTGCGCGTCAATGTTGTATAATAATGCCTATTTCCCTCAAACATCATTACTTTTACTACCCACATATTTGAATGTTTGATTCCTTCAAATGACCTATTTTACTTACAATTTTTCTTCAAAAGATGCATATTTAAATGAAATTTTAGCTAGTTATTGGTGGTATTTGACAGAGCTATGCATCCATTATGTTGTTTATTCTTCATAGAACTAATTCAATTCTGAAAGCTGATCACTTATTTAATTTTGTGATATTTTAAGTTTAATAAAAAAAAATTTCTTTTATAAACGTAAACTTTTATTGAAGCAGAAATCTGCATTGCTCTTTTAATCTCGTGGCATTTAAACTATCATGATTATGAAAACTTGAATTTCGTCTAAAATATTTAATAAAAAGTGTTCACTAACTTTCTTTAATAAATATATGAATATAACTTTCTTTAGTAACAACTGGAACTAAAGTTTTCTTCTTTTCTGCTTTTAAATAAAGTGAAACATACACATTCCGAAGCCTAATCAAAAGCCTTCTTCGAGGATTCTTTCTTTCGAAAATATAAAAGCTGAAACGTGGATTCCAGTTTCCTATTTTCATGTTTGTCCCCTAAAGCTTTCTGAAAATTCTTTTTCAAAAAAAATTGATAAAATATATTCTCCTACTTGGTACTTTTCCGTTAGTTGTGCTCAAATGAGTCCAATTGTGAACCAAACACGAGCTGAGTTGCCAAGCGAAGAGTATGACAAAATACTGAACTGAGTTCTACATTATTTGGCGATTTTTCGCCAAATTTCATTTGGTAGAATTCTACATTATTTGGCGATTTTCTTTTTGCACCTGATAACGGAAAATTATTTCCCACTCTTTAACTTATGAACCATGCGAACCAATAGTTTTTCTCAAACCTCGTAGAAGTACGGACACAAACGTTTCCTCGAAATTTCTCTGTTTTAAAAGTATATAAGTCAAAATGTTCATTTCAGTTTCCTCTTTATATGCTTGATACGTAACGGTGATCCATGCCATTTTTAAGTCCGTATAACATAAGCAATTACAGAAAAGAATCGTCTACAGACTTTTATATAATTTGTTATCTATTTTATCCTATTTCACCAAAAGGACTTCAATAAAAAGACTTTTACTGTTGTTCCACGCTGGGAAATTTTTGAGGAAGTCCAAAAAAACTGAATAAAATAAACAGTATGAATAATTGTGTTTATTTTTTAAATTTAATTAATCTTTCTCTCTTTATAAGACACTTAAAATTCGAAATAATTCTCATATGGACTTTGTATTGTTTTTTTAAGTCCTATAAAGATTTTATCGAAATAAAATTCACGAGAAGAAAAATGTCACTTGAAAAGTACTACTGATAGATTTCTAAAAAAAATGTATTTCTAAACAGCATGGCATAATTCCTTCTCAAAGACAGAAATCAGATATTTCTGTTTTGAAAACTATAATCTTTGTTATTTCCTTTACAATACTTGACATTTCTCAGTTCTTTAGAAGAAAAAATGTGACAGATTTATGCATTTATTCAAAATATTCGAGAAAAAAGGAACTGAAAATCTCTTGACGTTATTATAAATGTTATTTTTCAAGAATCTCGAGTTTCCTAACAAAACAATGACATTTTAGATTCAATTTTATTCTGATATTCCTGATTTTTTTATGAACCAGATTCAGACAAAGAAAGTTCTTCATTGAATAAATTTAAATGCTTTCAACTAAAATTATAATTCCACTAGAAATATAAATGAAATTTTACTCGAGACCTTTTATTTGTAATATTATAAAGATAATTTCTTATGCGAAAAAGAAACCGAATAAAGACCTTATTTTTTCAATATCAATTTTTGATAGTTATAAGAGTCATAATATTTTAGTAACTATACATCAGTCCTATTTATTCTATAAATGAACATGATTAATGTATTCAAACTGTATGGGTAATTTGTCTTCTAATTGAACCTCTTCTTTCGTAACTTACACCTCCTTTCTTCAGTATAAAATGCACAAATAATAAACATAATCTTTCTTTAGTTTTCTTCTACGGTATATAATTCCACGAATAAATATTTCATGAAGTAATAATCACAATCACAAACTGTCTACCCCGACTTGCCGGAAGGCAAAGCTTAAATGGCTGGACTGCCGCAACAGCAACACTGGCGGGAACTCTAGTTGATTCCTAAGGGTAATCACCGACCACGGTTCAACCCTTCCGTAAGGAAGTACGACCGGCCATTGATGGGAGGATTCTACCCTCACCTTTAAGTGTATCCACCAGAGTGGCGAGATCCAACCACCATTACGGAAGCATCTCATCATAATTTCGAGGTGCCATTAGGTGTGTTAAGAACTATCTCAAATTTTACTTAACTTTCTAAATTTTTTGATTTTATTATTCAAGGACTTGCGAGAACTACAAGAGTGAAGATAATCAAACACCGTGCCACAAGCTTTTTATCCTTAATTAACAGATGCACCTCGTAGGATTCTGAAAATAATGAAAATGATTTCATTCAAATGCATTTTAAAAACTAATATAGAAAAAAAAGTTTCAAACTTAGTCAAAATGTTGTAGGGCAAATAAATCTATATCATTACAAAAATAGTTTTTGTAAAAAAAAAACAATGTGAAAATATTTCTTATACAATAATATCTTCGACAGAAGAATAATGCACAATAAATAATTTATCGTAGAAGAGATTAAAATCTCAACTAGTTAAGTTTCGATCAATCAAAATTTCGAAAAATTCAAAAAACATTTCCACAAAATATATTTATTCAAAATTTTGTTAAATTTATTTTGGACGGTAATTAAATTATGTCAGAAAGCCTGATTTGTATAAAAATCAGTACACACACATATATTCTTCTTTATTGTAAGAAGAGACAAATATTTCAAAAATTGCATTTTAAATTAACGTTATATTATGTATAAAATGAAACCACCATTACACAATTTTATTGTTTACTATATTGCTCTTTTTATTAAAATAAGAAGAGACAAAAACACGAATACGAAAACAAAAGAAATTATTTTTTATTGTTACCCTCTAATTAATTATGACATTAATGCATTAATTTTGTAATTCATGTTTTTATTCATGATCTTCATAAATAAATAATCAGTATTAGGTTTTTGTAAACTTTATTATAAATTGATACAAGACCCGTTTTTCTTTCTGCTTAAATAAAATTCTATTACTTATCAACATCATTAATATATTATGAATTTTTCTTTTAAAATAAGTGTCTTCAAGTATTTTGAAGGTAAAATAATAAAATAATAATGGTTTATCAAATTGTTTATGCATTTACTTCATTCTGTGCGACACATTAGAACAATATTCTTTTGTTATATTTATCGCAATAGTAATATATATTTGTCAAGTATGCTCAGTCTATTTTCTAAAAACGAAATTTTAGCAAGTTTTTATTCTAAAATAAATTAGTTAAAATTTCAATCATTCTCGAATATATTTAATCCTTTGGAATTAAATATATTTCGAGATTTTTAACATTTTCGTCCATTATTATTTTTAAATTCCTTATCAATTATCTTTAAACACATACACAGTAGGGGAAAACCAATTTCAAGTTATAAATTAATAAATTGAATGCACTCACTTTCTTGTCAGATATCTTATTTGAATTTTAAAAAAGCCTAATTCAATTTGTTTTAGATTTCTATCAAATTTTCTAACTTTAAAAAAAGCATGTCCATGTATTTTTAAATTGCATTATTCAAATAGAAATTCAGTATTATCCCGCATTTATATATTCATAAGTATTCAAAATATATGAATACTTTAAAAAGGGTTTTACTACAAGTTGTACATTATCTTTTCATATGTAAAAATATATTTACTTATCAAAAATTGAATACTCAACGGCATTTAATTTGCATTGAGGTGGAAATATTTGATTTTATATAAATTTCATCAGGGAGCAGTTGCTTCCAAATCACTCTGTAAATAATATCTTTGCTTTCGTGAGAATTGGAAATGAAAAGATTAAATTTAAATGGAAAATGAAATTCTAAAATACAGCCTTAACTGCATTTTAGATGAAAAGAAATAAAACTTAATTCATTTTCAAATAACTGTATAGCAATTACAATTATTGAAATTGATAAAATTTAGAATTTCTCAGAGGGGAATATTATTTTTAGTTAAATCTTTTTCCCTAAATCATATAAAAGATCATTGCTGCTAGACTGAAAACTCAATACGTTTCTTTTAGTGAAATTTCATTAAAATGGTCGTCTTTGAGATAATCCCAAACGTTCGTAAATTAAATAAAAATTATATATAAAAGAAGTCTAAATTTCCTTTTATTTACTTTTAAGGAAACTAAAAATAAATAAAGTTTTGACTATGCGCTTTCATTTCTCGGAAATATATAAAAATAATAATTCAATAATCAGAATTAAGAATTAAATTTCTGAAATGAGATAAATTTCCAAAATTTGATTTATGTTAAGGCAAGTATATATTGTTTTACATTAAAAACTGCATATTACATTTTTTTCCTTTGCTTTTTCCATTTCTCGAAAAGCGAGGTACTACTTTGTTAAGCTTGTTTTGATATTGAAAATGTCAAATATCCAAAAATTTTCGAATTGAGATCGTTCCTGGAAAAACATGCTCCGATTATCATCCATTGGAAAAACGAAGGAACTGATTCCCAAACTATGCATCTAGAAGATATCTCTTTCTAAGCATTTTCATTGAATTCTTATTCTTTATAAACAGAAAAACCCTTTTCTTTATGCCATATAAATGTTAAACGTGAACCTTAGGAATTTCTACGAGCTCTTTGAGAAAACATATGCAAATAATTTTTTTTAAATCAATTCCTTCTTGGGTTAAAGAAATTTTTTATTTTAGTTACTTTTTATTAAATAATTACAATTGTTATTGTTGTTGTTTTCATGTTCCGATTTACCATGTGAGTAGGGGTGAAGTAGCTTCTGAGGGTATGAACCCTTTATCACCCGAGGGCAGAAATCTGACTTCCAGTTCCACACGTCATAAACCCTTTTTATGGGGCGGACTTCATTCATGCATTTCATTCATTCATACACAGATCGTAATTTATATCAGAAACAGAGAACTATCTCCTCTTATCCAGTACCCCCAGTGGTATTACTCTTCACATGGAGAACTTTGTGATCACGAAAGATTTAACATCCACCAGAAAAGGAGAGTCTTTGGCTGGCAGGTTTGAGCTCGCAGCTGAAGGGATGCGAATCCAACGCCCTACCTGCCGGGCTATCCCGGCCTAATAATTACAAATACTATATATAATTGATCAAAAAGTTATACTAGCTTTAAATTTTCAACGCCAATTGTGGCAACGCGAAATGCGTGAATTTTTCACGCCAGTCGGGGAAACACAATACAGATTAGAAATTTCTAATTTCTTTTATTATGTAATATTTTAATTCGAAAGTACTTCAAAATGAATCGGAAAATCGATTGATTAACATTGTTTAATTTTTAATGCATCAAACATTATGAAAATAAACAGAGTCGTTAAAATAATCGGCCGACAATATGTTAAGCTTAACATCATTAGCGTGGAGAAAAACAAACAGAATTCGTTACTTATATGTAAATGAAGATTTTTGGTTAAAAAGTTAATTTTTAATTAACTAATTAAAAAATGATGAATTAATATTCGAAAAAACTGTATTAACATCAAATATCATCCACTACAAGTTTTAAAAAATGTACTTGAATTGGATTGGATGAATAAAAAGTATTTTATTAACGATTGGAAATTTGAACAAGATTTTATATATATATATATATATATATATATATATATATATATATATATATATATATATATCGAATTAAAAAAATCGAATAAAAATATTATTTAACAAAAATGGACTTTTTATTCCACAAATATCTATGCTGAATTTTATATACATCAATTAAACTGACATTTCGATGTCATTAAATGTAATTAAAATTTTTCGCGTCCACTGCTTTCGGATACCTACTTATAATGTGTAATTAAAGTTATTTATAGGTATAATTAAATTACGGTTGAGATTTATTTATTATGATTATTATTCGTTTTATCTACGCTTTTCCTTCATTTATTAAACATTTTTAAATCTAAATTAATTTTTAAATTTGTTCTATTCCTAATTATATGTCCCTGTTCTATTCCAAATAAATCTGATATTCCTAGAAAGAGCTAGACAGTTCTCTGCAACATTCGAATAAGAGATATTTTAATTTTGACAATTCAGATAAAATATGCAGAAATGCCAGAATCTTTGGAAAAATAATTTATATCGTGAATCTATTCCAAGATTCTTTTTTAAAAATTCATTAGTACAGCAATGGATTCAAACTTTCTGAAAGTAAAAACAAAATGGAAATTGCACCAACATTCGGGTACGTTGTTTATAATTTGGAAACATATCAGACGAATAATAATTCTATTTTCTGAACAAATACTGGCTTTTTTTTACTTTCTTGAATACAAAATTTAGACAAAATTGTAATCCTTAAAAATCGGAATTAAGGATTTTGATGAATCTCAACATTCTAGATCTCCAAGAGTTCGAAAAACTTATCTTTCTATCTGCCAGTCTATCCGTTTCTCTATTCATTTGCGAACACGATAAAAAAAACAACGCTTTGAGCTATATCAATGAAATGTGGTATTTAGACTTTAGACAGTATTTATTGATTTATATTAAATTTTGCTGGTTTTCTGGCACAGAGAGCGCGTCTTCCACGTATTCTGGGAGTCCCGGGTTCGAGTATGGTTGTTCTTTTGTGTGCTATCTGTGAGATGTGTGACTGCCCCCCTGTCAAAAGGGGCTGTGCAAGAAAATGGGGTGAGTGTGTAGCTAAGTCGTATTCTTGGTCCTAGTTGGCGCTACTTCCAAAACAAGAGACGCTCCTTTCGGCTTAAATCTGCTGCTGTATCAGCGGGGGCTTGTTCATAGGCATGTGCCATAAGTAACAGCAACATATTACATTTTGAGCACAATCTATTTGGAAAAGTCTGAATGGGTCGTTATTCGAGTACAACTGAATTCGATAAGTATAAAGTGCAGAGAGTTGGGAAGATAATATTTGGTCCACAAACTTAGCATCTAAAATATAAATGTTTATCAAATTTTGAGCCAAATCTGCCAAAGAGTCGACTGTCTGTTGATTTTTACTTTCGTATGCATTTACGCACAAAAACTCATAAACGCAATTACTTTCATCAATAAAATTCTGAAAATTAGCTAGTGATTATAATTGTAGTTTGGTTTCACATTTTGTTTTCGATTGGTTGGAAAATAATTGCCCAAAATATAAATTTGCATGATTGATTCAGTAAAAAGGTTAGCTTCAGGAACAAATTCTTTGTTTTGTAATCATTGTTAATTGATTTGTTTCGTAATTATTGTTAATTGATTTTTCCATAATTATTTTTAATTACTGGTAATTCGCAGCCTCACTCAAGATTCGCAATCTTATGCGATAGGGGAGAAGCTGATAAGGATTTGTTATAAAGTTTAAGGGAGACCACTTCCTTTGGTTTACCGGTAGTAATGCATTTATCCCTCCCTTTTTTCTTAAAAAATAATGGTCCTTTCTGGGAGAAGTGCTATTTCTTGTTTTACTTAAAATAAATCTGGAAAAATAATGGCCCATGAACAAAAGATTCATCACATATTACAACACAAATATTAGTTTAGTTTTTCTAAAATCGTGACGATGGCATTTGTTTTTGATAGATAACATTAAATGAAATCAGAATAGAGGGACAATGAACACATCTAGGTATTTCATATAAGAGCCCTCAGGCTTAGAAGTTATTTACTTTAAACAAATCAAATAAAAGTTTAGTCTGAGTTAATGAAATTAAACAAAACATTTCTTTATTGTGAAGTTGGGAAACTCCGCTAGCTCAACAGACTGCACTATAATGAATCGACATTTTTACAGGCACACTCGTACATAAGAATTTGCTCGAAAAAAGAGGCAAAATAATATTTTAAGCTCTGTCTGTAATAATTGGGATTCGAATGTGAAGCATTTCGGTTATCATAATATTCATATGTTTATCTAGTTCCATCTAAACCTTCCTCTTATTATACACTTACAAGCAACGAACTATCGTTTTTTCGCTCAGTTTTACAAGTTTTAGTTAAACTTTTGTAAAAAAAATATAGAAAAATTTAAAACCAGTTTATGAACTTCAACCCGGATTGATCGAGATGTTGGAGGTAAGGTGATATTGTTAAGATAATTAAATATACATTTTCATATATAAAGACATGTAACTGAGAAAATTCTCACTTTCTGAGCATAAGTTTCATTCAGAGAAAATTCATCAAGTTTCAAAATATGATAATAATGATAGATAATGACATTAATATACGAATTTCAAACTTAATTTAAAATAAAGATTTTAGAAAATTTCCTCAAAATTATAGTGCCTGTAAAGCGAATCTATAAAGCTTTTTGAGTGGAGAGAATTTTCTCTGACAATGATCTAAATGTGTGAATGACTGAATAATAGATCATGAAGTTGGTATCGCTTGGTCGGTCGTATTTATTGGTTCTTTATGAGGCTATACAAAAAGTTCTAGTTGACATTAAAGTAAGTGAGAAAATTTGGAATTTACTATTTAGAGGACTGTAATACGTGTTCCAGTGGTATAGGAATTTGGAGCTGTATTGAAAAAGCGAATTGCCAAAAAGCATTGTTATTCGGCTTTGTTTGATAATATTTACAGGATTCTCCAACCTGAAATTAAGGCACTCTAAATTCCAATAAAATCTGTAGTCTTAATATTCTCCCGAATTGTTTATTTTGATCCTTAGAAGTGAATTCCATGTTAAAAAGGGTTACATTCAAATTGATTAACAATATAAGGATTATCTTATAGAATATTAATTTGAAACTAGATGAGAGCAAACATTTAAGGTATAAGACTAAGTTCGGAGACGAATTTTTAAGAAATAGTGTGCAAACATTCTTTATTGTACCGAATAGATAAGACATACTTGAAAAGTCACTACTAGATGAAAATATAGTCATTGCCTTTAGTTTTTTTTAAAAAAACACTGCTTGTTTAAGTAAAATTCTGCAAAATTTTCTGTGTTAGAAAAGACACAGTAAGTTTTAAAAAAAATAGAAATATTTAATTTTTGTTTCACTTATATATAGCTCAAACTTCATGAAATGAAACAGACCACAAGATAAAAATCATTTTAATAAAAAAATGAGTGTTTAAATTAGCTGTTAAGAATTTTTCATCAAAATTGGTCTATGTTTTGATGTGCCGGAAAACAAGTCTAAATGAACATACTTTAAAATCTAAGATCCAACACTCCATCAAAGGTATTAGATACATGTATACCAAATTTTATAGAAATTTTATTGAATTGATTTTGAGATATCATGCTTTCCTCGAAAATTCATTTCCACAGTGAACTATTCATTCTTCAGAAAATGTGTTTAGATATTGTAAATTATTCATCCAAATGCGTTGGAAACAAATGTAGTTTTCACACTTTTTTAACAGAAATTCCAAAAATAAGAAAACGACGCCTGAGTGAGTTGCGAGTTAATATAAAAATATCAAATATTATTTTGGAGAATTTTACAGTAAAAATGAAATAAATCACTCATTTTACGGTTAAAAATACGATTGTTTCCGATTTCCTTTTTATTGGTTGAGTATTATTGAAACTACTATATCTGTAGTGCTATCTTACATATTTTTTTTTAATATCTGTTTCAGAATCTAGGAAATTTGGTCCTTTTTTGGCATTTTCCCAATATATTTGGATTCTTTAGTAGTAATATTAACTATTAAATCTCTAAAAAATTAATTTTGAGATGAAAAGAAGAAAGTCCTTTCACCTAACCCAGTGGTTTGCTCATATTTGGTTGTTTGGCTAGTAAGTTTGCCAACTTATTCTAATTGACCTAATCAGTAACCGAAGGATAAGATTTTCAATCAATTTTGATCATTAAATAACTTTCTTTACTAAAAACAAATACTACTACAACAAAAACAGACATATAAAAACGGACTGAATCATTTTAAATTATAATTTGAGAAATGAAAGAAAGGATCCATGGAAAAATTTAGATCCTAATGGCACAGTGATAAATGTTTAGTATCCTAGTGTCTCACTGATATTATAACAAAAGCAATTTTCAACTACCTTTAAGCAAAAGAAAATTTATACTGATACATTATTTATATCATAAATAAAGAAAATAAATTCTAAAATTCATAACTAAACGTCGGAACTGGTTGATAAATGATTTTGAAAGCACTCTGCAATAAAAATCTTCCCAAATCTTGTATCGTCCAATTTTTCGAAAAGAAATAAAACATTTTAGAGTGTGTAGCCTCCCTTGGCTTCCTCTGATTTCTAGAGCAGTTCCCTCTTCATCTCCTCCCAGTTAATCGATTCCAAATGAAAACTCCTTTTCAGCTGAAACGTGACTTAAAGGGTAATCTCAAATTGTCGATCCGTTTTATCTATAGACGTGTCTATTGAAATCCGATATCGGAGCTCAGTATCGAGTCATAACTCTTTCAAAGAATTGGCTTCTTTAACGGCAGGATGTTCTCGAACCCATTATTGATGCTATAAAAACATATTTTGCATCTGAAAAAATACTTTTTTGTGGTTTTTGATAAATTGATCCGATTTCGGTGACTTCAAACGCGGAAATATTTCATTTTTGTGGATGAGAAAAGAAATCATTTTTTTCCATAATGGAACAAAAATTCTGAAACCAGGATTGTAATTGCTAATCTGAGATATATAGTCACTTTATTATTTAGCAACTGCTGTGATTTTCCAAGTATTCTACCGTTCTCTTTTATGGAACGCTTTAAATCTTCTAATATATAACAGTACAAAAGTTGAAAAAGGAAATCTTTTTTTAACATCTCAAAACTGTTAAAGCTACTTTGAAAGGCATATCTAACTCAAAAACTACTGTGAATGGTCGTATATAGCTCAAAAAGTACTGTTAATGCTCGTATATAACTCAAAAACTACTGTGAATACTCACATATAACTACTGTGAATACTCACATATAACTACTGTGAATACTCACATATAACTACTGTGAATACTCACATATAACTACTGTGAATACTCACATATAACTACTATGAATATTCACATATTACTCTGAATACTCACATATAATTACTGTGAATACTCACAAATAATTATTGTGAATACTCACTTATAACTACTGTGAATACTCTCATTAAATTATTGTGAATGCTCATATATGACTACTGTGAATAGTCACATTTAATTGTTGTGAATGCTCACATATGACTACTGTGAATAGTCACATTTAATTATTATGAATGCTCACATATGACTACTGTGAATAGTCACATTTAATTATTATGAATGCTCACATATGACTACTGTGAATAGTCACATTTAATTATTGTGAATACTCACATATAACTAATGTAAATACTCACATTTAATTATTGTGATATTCACTTATAACTACTATGAAAGACAGAATAATAGATTATAAGAGTTACGCACTTAAATTTTACAATTTTCGCAAAATAGAAGACTTATTTGAACATCACTAAATTTACTTCTAGTACGACCAAAGAAATGCATGTTTACTTCGTTATCTCATTTTTAAATAAAGGCAGTTCACAGATTCTAGGAGATATTACAACTGATTATCAGGTGTTATTTTACATATATTCTTTATTTTTATGCCAATTAATATACGTTTAATAATGTTATACTTCGGTAAGTCTCATTTGTGGATGGTTTTATTATTGGCACAAGTTTCGCGCAGGCCTCGGCAAGT
The DNA here is from genome assembly GCA_026289955.1 of Argiope argentata. NCBI lineage: Eukaryota > Metazoa > Arthropoda > Arachnida > Araneae > Araneidae > Argiope > Argiope argentata. The sequence continues at coordinate 635,189 of JAOUZG010040121.1, forward strand.
TTTAAGCCGAAAGGAGCGTCTCTTGTTTTTGAAGTAGCGCTAACTGGACCAAAAGTACGACTAAACTACTCACTCATCACAGCAGCATGCACAGCCCCTTTTTATACCGGAGCACATACACACACCTTACAGATAGAGCACAGAAGAACCATGCCCGAACCGAGATTCGAACCCAGTACGTCCAGATCACGGAAAAGACGAGTTACCCCTGTACCAGGACGCTGGATATAAGCCTAATTTCATTTCTGCAAGTTAGTTTTGTTGCATCAATATCCCATTTGGTGCAATACGAGAGTTATTTTCTGAGTGACCTCGTAATTTTGAGCCTTTGTCAGATGCCGAGGGCTGCGTTTATATCTACACCTGTCTCTCCTAAAAAGTAACATCATTAAAATCGGCTGCTGAATATTCTTTCGATCTAGAAACCATGGCCATCTATGTACTTTAATGGCTAAAAGAGTTGAAATAGAATCCAATATTACAGACGAAGGATGTTGATATCAACAAATAAACACATAAAAATAACTAATATTACGTGGACTCTAATATAAGTTCAAGTCTTAGTGGACATTTGTCATGCAATGAGACTCTGTCATGAGGCCAGTATGGGCTCTATATTTCTGAAGACCTGTAAATGTCACAACTTCAAAATTAAAAAAGAATCTCAAAGAAATCTCTATTGAATTTTTTTTTCAATTATTTTAATTTCAGTATATTTATTTACGTTTCGCTTACCTCCATTGTTCTAATTAGTGTTTTTGTAGAAGAGTAGAAAGGAAATTAAATTATCTTCATTTTTTAGCATTCCTCTGTTAATTTTGAAAGGAAAATTAGCTCATAATTTTTTTTATTCTATCATTTTTTGTGTATGTTTTTACTCTTCAAAACATTCACGGATCAAAATTTCCTTTTTCTGTTTTTTTTAACTTAGTTGAAAAATTATTCAGGTAAGAAATGATTGCCTTAAAAATATATAAAAAAATTGTTCTTCTTTTTCCACGATTTGGCTATGAATATTTTATAATTAATTCTCTTTCTCTTTTTCTTTCTGAGAAAAATTTCACATTTTAGGATTTTTTTGAGCTAATGATATTTATTTCTGTTTTAATTCTGTACGCTTCAATTCTTAATGCTGTATTTTCAAAATTAGCATGAAGGTCCTTTTTTTTTATTTCGTAGAGAAATTGTAAGCAAAAACGGTTTCTTTGTTATAAAAGAACAAATTCTAAGACATTAATAGTGCAGTTTTTACGATGTTATCGTACGCTAATCTTACAGATAGATTTAAAGCATTTTAAACGACACTTTTGTATTATTTAATTTCGTGTGTATCGATTATCATTAGTAAGCTAGAATTATTCATTTGTAAATGTATAAGAATATTAAAAGGTGTGTTTCCATGCAATCAGATTCGTCTCTATCCATATTGTTAGAGAACATTTCAATGAAAACCAATCGCTAAATTTACAAGGAAATAATTGTTAATTCTCTAGCCTGAGAAATGATTGCATCAGATTAATTAACATAAGTTGAACTTTATTAACAAAAAAGTGCTTCAGAAATAAAACAAGATATTTTCAGTATAATTCATATGTAAATATATAATAATATTAAAAGGTGTGTTTCCATGCAATAAGATTCGTCTCTATCCATAGTATTAGAGAACATTTAAATGAAAACTAATCACTAAATTTACAAGGAAATAAACTTTAATTCTCAAACAGAAAAATTGCAATACGAAATAATAAATAATTATAAAGTTGGAAGAAAATATTAGTATTTTTTGTTCCATGAAATTAGAATATTATGAATCAGCAAAAATATAAAATAACAAAAAATGCGAACCTCCACTCATTGACATTTGTTGCTAATTCAGGCTTAATTCTACTCACATACCAATAAATCAATGAATTTAAAGATAAAAAGTCTATATTAGTTAATGAAAGACAAAATAGAAGAAATAGAATAGAATTTCAAATTCAATAATAACCCAAAGCCAAAGAACGGGGATATGCTTGATTCTGAGCTGCGATTCAGGCGGCTGTGGACGATTATGTATACTTATTGATTTTGAAAAAAATATCTTGTTATAAGCAATTTTATTCAATATTTCCCTAGGAGGAATCAAATCTTGTCAAAATTAAGAAATGCCATTGCTCTTAAAGCTATTCAGCTACTTCTCTTTGGTCATTAAATGACTTTTTACATTTTCAGGCAAAATAAAAATTTTGAAATGAAACTTGACTGAAGTATTCCGCGTCAAAAATAAAAGTAGATTGCTATTACGGTGTATATGTCAAATTTAGAGTAAATAAATTTTTAACCTCAGTATCACAACTGTTGCCAATATTTTATGTTTTTAACTTGATTTTGCTGTTTAAAAGGGATAGTTGTTTTTATTATATTTTGATTTCAGTTCAAGAGTTCTTATGGGCCAATGAGAAATTATGTTCATAGATCTCACAATATATTATCGGCTTCATTAATAGTAACTGACCTATACTAAATGTAATTGCACACAAAAATATTTTGTCAGTCCACAGATGAACTTTGTTAATTACGAAATAGTATATTAATTCATAAACCTCATTCTTTTTTGTAAAGCTGGAGCAGTAATGGAACTCCTTATCACAATAGATGATGTCAACTAAGCTGTCTTAAACTCCCTTGGAAATCAGTAAAAAAATAGCTTCTTTTAGACAGTATATGTTTGATGGGGAGGGCGTTTATAAATCAGATGGTAAAAATAATTGAGAAGAATTATAAAAATTTTATGCCTTCCCGGAATAGTTCTTAAAGGAGCAAAGACCCCACTTGTGTTTATATTATCGGAAAATACAGACCGTCAAAAGGATATCTTGATAATTACCAGACAAAATTATAAATGCCTGCTGCTGTAAAAACATTTTCACTACAAGATCATGGATAATTTCTTCAGATAAGGAGTATTCTTCTTCTATTCTTCTAAAATTTTAGCAAATCGAATTTTTTTTCACATAGAAGCTCCCAACTTCTTTTGTATATCTGAACATTTTAAAATGAAAATAACTTAAATTAATATAACATTTTGTAATTTTGAGTAAATTGTTGATGAGTAATCAGAAATTAAAAATTTTATCTCCTAATATAAAATAAGAGTTGCCATCTTTTGAATATATTTCATGTAATCATGAATCTTCGAAAATATTTCTTAAAAAATTAATAAACAAAGACAAAAAAAACGAGCATTTGTAAAATTAATCGAAGTATTTTTAATTGTTTTTTTAAATTCAAAATTAAGGGAATTAAACTTTTATTGAGTTTAATAAAACTTAATAAACCTTTTTATCTCAATTAGAAGAGTAAACATTACGATTCCGATTTTTATTAATTTCTTTCAGACAACTTTGGAGGTATGCAACAATAATCGAACGCTTTCAAAAAAGGATGATTATGTACATACAGACTTTAATAAAGACCGTGTATAAACATCGGACATTTTCTTAAATAATATTTTTAATAAATACATATGTTGCGAAGTCGTGAGACATTCAAAATGAATAAATATTGACAATAGATTTTAGCTAAAATAAAAAATTAACTTAAATAGTTTATTACCACCCCGATTAAGCTAAATATTGGCTGAAATATCAAGCTAAATTGATATTTTTATTAAAAAGAAATACCTTATGATGTGTATTGCATTTAGCCAGAAAATGCCAAAACCCATCTTTAATTAATCTTAGAATTAAACGGGCCAAAAAAACAAATTTTAGAATAAAGTGCTAAAATTATATTTTTGGCAATAGAAAGTGCTGAAAATCCATCAAGATTTATTGTGAAATCTGTGCTTGATTATGGAGTTCTGCTATAAAATATTTTACAGACCCCAACAATTGTTTAAGTAAGTTTATATGTAGTAATTTTTTTATTTAATGCAAAAATCTTTTACAACTAACTTTATATAAAATCTCATCGTAAGTTAATTAAATTCTAAACATTTTGTCTTAGGCAGAAAAAAAAGTTTTCAAATTTATAATCACATCCATTGGTTATTTTTAAAACACACATTACTTAAAGATAAGCATAAAAAAAGTTTAAAATCTTCAAACTACAGCTTTTTATTAAGTCACATTTCTCCTAACATTCAAAAAAGAATGTTCTTACAATTTTTCATCCTGTGATTTAGAATGAGAAAAAAAAATCAGAAATCAAAGTTCTCCTACGCTTTCTTATGAAAAAATTATAACGTCCATTATTCATCTTTGATGATTTCTTACATCATCAACAATTCATCTTCTATTAAATCATGTCAGTTCGTTCATCTATTATCATTCTTTGCGTAAGGATAGAGATACTTAAGTATAATGCAATTTCTAAGTAGGATGCTATTTATAAATCTAAAATATTCATGGGCTCTTACTCAATAGATTGGAAATTACTCCTCAGATGTTTATAGGAACATTTTTTTCTTTTCGTCGTATTCAGAAATTGTTAAGGAAATCTTTTAGTAGGAGAAAAAAAAGCATTTCTCACGTTAATGGAAAAATTAAGTCAATGCCAGAAGGTTCATAAAAAAATTAAGATGTTTCAAAATACCAAGGAGAAGACAGACTAATGCCTGTTTTTGTAAATAAATGTTTAGTGTGGTTTTGATGGATTCTGCTACTTAAAAATGAGAAAATATCTGAGGAATAATTTATGATGTCGTGCTGAAGAAAAATTAAATATTCGAATTAGAAAAATGTGATATTTTTTTATTATTTTTGCTTAATCAAAAGTAATTTTGATACATATGTAAGTTGTTTCAAATATTAATTGAAATCAAATCTTATTGTTTCAGGTTTTGGGGGTGCGAAGCTTTAAAAATTTTTTATTTCCCATGCAAAATGCCAATTTGAAGTAGATTTTTCCTTAAATATTCTACGCAGGTTATTTCTAATATCGTTGGATACAATTAGGAATACTTCTAGGAAATATCTATGAAATACTAGGAAAGATCTTGTTTTAGTTTTGGGGTGTGCGAAGCTTTAAAAAATTTTCATTTCCCTTACAAAATGCCAATTTGCAGTAGAATTTTCCTTAAATATTCTACGCAGTTTTTGTCTAATATTGTTGGATACAATTAGGAATACATCTACGAAATATATAGGAAATACTAGGAAAGATCTTGTTTCAAGTTTTGGTTGTGCAAAGCTTTAAAACATTTTCATGTCCCATGCAAAATGCCAATTTACAGTAGAATTTTCTTTAAATATTCTACGCAGGTTATTTCTAATAGCGTTAATACAATTAGGAATACTTCTAGGAAATATCTATGAAATGCTAGGAAAGATCTTGTTTTAGTTTTTGGGTGTGCGAAGCTTTAAAAAATTTTCAATTCCCATACAAAATGCCAATTTGCAGTAGACCTTTCTTTAAATATTCTACGCAGGTTATTTTTAATATTGTTGGATACAATTCGGAATACTTCTAGGAAATATCTATGAAATACTAAGAAAGATCTTGTTTCAGTTTTTGGGTGTACGAAGCTTTAAAAAATTTTCATTTCCCATGCAAAATGCCGATTTGCAGTAGAATTTTCCTTAAATATTCTACGCAGGCTATTTCTAATATAGTTGGATACAATTAGAAATACTTTAGATATACAGAAGCAAATCATTTTTGCTTTCTCATATTCGAAGAATTCAAATAGGAAATATTGTTAATTCCTCAAATCTTTCTCGTATAATGTTTGGTAAAAGATCTTATGTATTAATAACTATGTCAAATGTTAAATAATTAAATGTGAAAGAACTAATTAGAGTGGGTTATTTAATGATTAATCGCTGAGATGTGGTTTGTAGACAAATACCAGAAAACCGAATGTGTATTTCCGAAAACTTTAAGAAGAACTGAAAAACTTTTTCCTGTCGATTGAAATCAAATTGTGACACATAACTATAATTACTGTTATAAAAATACATAAAAATTTAAAATATTTAAGTCATTGCATTTTTATATTACAGGCCGAGAGACCGTCCTCCCTTTGAATAATTTGGCTCCAAATTTAATACGTGTCTATATATAAGACATTACATCTCCAAACCAAATTTTATCCATCTAGATATCTTCATTTTGTAATTATTGTGTTAACATATATTTTAACAGCTGTGCAGATATAGATTTCATTTAAAATTGAACAGAAATCTACAAATGTGTATTAGAGACACTATACCAAAACTCATCCTTCTAGCTAAAATGGTTTTTGAACTATCTTTTTCACAGATAGAGAAAAGGAAATAGTTATTATAAGTTGTTTTTCATATTCATAAAAATTGGTTCTACGTGGGATAGGATTTGAGATATCAGTGCGGTGTTTAATATATTAATAAACGGCAACTACTTAATATTTCGATTTTTTATAAATTTGATATTTTATAAAATGTTTTGCTGTCATTTATTGTTTTTACTCATTGCTGTTTATAACGTTATTAATTAATTTGAAGACATAATATTTTATTTTAAATGAATAGCCCTTGAATTATATTATCAACAAATTTAGATAGTTAAGTAAAATTTGGGATAGTTCTTAACACATCCAATTCTTCCCCCCCCCCGGGGGGGCACCTCGAAATGAGGATGAGATGCTTCTGGAAGGGTGGTTGGATCTCACCACTCTTTTGGAGGTGTAGATTTATCCTATCGATAAAGGGAGGTAATTCCTCCGGGAAGGGTTGTAACGTGGCCGGTGATGGCCATTAGGACTCAACCACAGTTCCCGCCAGTGTTGCTGCTACGGCGGTCCATTCATTCAGTTGTATGGTTTATCAATGTGTCATCGGGAGGATCGGTGATTCTGGTATGCCTTAGCACACCTAATTCTAAAGCATTTAGCGAAACTTATTCTGTCATATTTTTAATATGACCATCAATTCAAAGCAACGCACTTGTGTTGCATATTAAGATAGCTCAGCCTATTCTTATGTGCATTATCTCCGAGTGTGTTTGAATAAATGGAGTAAACATAGTCCTAGCAAGACAATTCATTTACACCATCGTAACATGTAAATTTTGATTGTCTGCTCAACCTGCTACTCCAGAAAATCAGACTTTATTCACGCACTTATAAGAATTTCAAGATAAGCTTGGAGCAACTCTTTAGTAAAGCACTCCATTTTGTCGTAGTTGTAATATTGAATATGCAGTATATGCAACCTGAAACATGCATTATCCTAAAATTTCTCTCTTTTCATTTGCTAATGGATGATATGGGTAGTATTTATTAATTTGTTAGAGTTCAAGTATTAAGGGAAAAAATGTAAATATAACTAATATACAGGTTAAATCAAGTTCTAAATGTAAAACAATATTTATCTGATATAATAAGGCCAATTAAATTATTTAATTCTGAGTTAATGTATATTAATGCTGAAATATATTAGCGATGAATAATGTTAAAATTAAATGTTTTAAAGGAATAATCTCTTATTAAAATGAATAATGACTAAATTATACCACTGAAATTAATGAATTGTATTACAATGGCCAATGCTAAATTATAATATCTAAATATAATATAATTTTTTATTTCATAGAATAAAAATATTTAAAAACTAATAAATTAATTTTTAAATAAAATTCGTATTGCATTTATTTTTATTTATTAATTATTATTTTATGTCCAATAATGCAGTTACATTACATCTATTTAGGGGTATGCCTTATAATTATGAAAATTTGACGCTCGAATTCAACTTAGGAATAAGCGTGAATGCCCAAATATCACGTGACGTTAAAAAAACTTATTACATCAAGAAATCACAACGATTCGGTTTGAATGGTTTCCTCGAAGACAAATCCAAAGAATTAGTTTAGTATAGTTATATTAAACGTTCTGTTTTGAAGCAACCCCACGGATATTTTTCGAATTATCTCATTGTTTAGAACTTTGGTCAGTTGATAAGGACGATTCCTGAGATCTAAACAAATCATACATACATGATTTTTCAATTTCTACTATTAGTTCACATTCTCCCAATATATATTTATATATCTTGTTCAAATTTTCAATCGTTAATAAAATACTTTTTATTCAGCCACTCAAGTTCAAGTACATCGTTTAAAACTTGTAGTGTAGGACACTTGATGCTAATGCAGTTTTCTTTTTCAAATATTAACTCACTAATTAAATTTAATTCAATTTTTAATACTTTAAATAGAATTTTAGCAGTTTGTAATGAAGATTGAAGTCAACAGGCAGTAGGTCAATCGGTAAAATGGTAGGATTTACATATTTGTCACTTGAAGGTGAAGAATGCGATTACAATTCTTTCGAAAATCTATAAGTTTTGACTTAATTATTTATATTAGTTGTAATTATTTAATTAAAAGTAACCAAGGTAAAATTTTTCTTTGTTGGCCTAAGTAGGAATTGACTTTAATTTTTTATGTTATTTTTTTTGTAACTTAGACAAATTAATCAAAGACAAATTAATGATTGTTATTAGCTAATTAATTTGTCTAGGGATTATTTAAAATAAATAACTAAGCGCCTGTTCAAAAGATATGACCAATGTAATCTCAAAATCAAAACAGGGGAAACCTTTTGTATATTTGTTTGATAGACAGATCACTTAGTAGAAATCTCTTCAGTGAGAAAACATGAAGGGAATATGTTTTTTACAACATAACAGTCAAAGTTTTTAAGAATTTAAAAAAGAATCCGTTGTTACATATTTAAAACATTTGTTATTTGCTAACGTTGTTTTGAAATATGATCATTATAGGAAAAAAACAGAGTACGTATTCACTGATGAAAACAGGGGTGAGGTAAAGGGGTTGGGATTACGCCCATAGGTTTTCTTCAAGAAAAAGGGATTCTCCTTGGTTAGGAAATGAAGCTACAAAATCACTAGCTCAGTAGCTTAAATAAAATTCTCAATAACAAGTGGAAGAGAAAACAAATTTAAGACAATAAAAGTTATTGTTAATAAATCTTTGGTGAGGATAAAAAATATTTTATTTTATAGAGTGAATAAATTGAATTTATTACGAACATGATACGTTGAAATAATCTTTTATGATATTAATTTCAAGTAATGCCATTTGAGGAAATAAAATTTTCATTTTCTTGTCATAACTAAATTATTTTCTGATTATTCATAGAAAATAAAAATAAAAACTTGCATATTTGAAGTTTAAATAAAGCTCTTGATATTGCGAAAAAGAGAAAATCCATTTAAGACTATAAAATTTATTGTTAATAAATCTTGGGCAAGAATAAAACATTTTATTTTAAAGTATAGATAAATTGAATTCATTACATACATAATATATTAAAATAATCTTTTATAATATTAACATCAAATAATATCATTTGAGGAAACAAAATTTTCAGTTTCTTCTCACAGCTGATTTATTTTCTGATGATTCATAGAAAATAAAAATAAAAACTTGGAAATTTGAAGTTTAAATAAAACTTTCGATATTAAGGGGAAGAGAAAACCAATCTAAGACAATAAAAATTATTGTTAATAAATCTTTGTGAGGATAAAAATATTTTATTTTAAAAATTTAAATAAATTGAATTTATTAGATACATAATGAAATAATGTTTTATGATATTAATATCAAATATTACCATTTAAGAAATAAAATTTTCATTTTCTTCTCCTAGTTAATTTAGTTTCTGATGATTCATAGAAAATAATAATAATAACTTGCATATTTGATGTTTGGATAAGGCTCTCGATATTGGGGGAAGAGAAAATCTATTTGACAATAAAATTTATTGATTTTATTTTTAAATTGTGGATAAATTAATTTATTACACACATAATATATTTATTAAATCTTTTATGATATTAATTTTTAACATTGCCATCCGACGAAATAAATTTTTCATTTTCTTCTCATAACCTCATAGCTAATTTGATTTCTGAGGATTCATAGAAAATAAATATAAAAACTCGTATTTGAAGTTTGAATAAGGCTCTCTATATTTGGGGGAAAAGACAATCAATTTAAGACAATAAAATTTATTGTTAATCGATCACCGGCGAAGATGAAATTATTTTATTTTTGAAGTGTGAATAAATTAATTTATTACATACATAATATATTAAAGTAATTTTTTATGATATTAACTTCCATATTTAAATTTTAAATAAGGCTCTCTATATTAGGGGGAAGAGAAAATCAGTTTAAGACAATAAAATTTATTATTAATTGATCATGGACGGAAGTAAAAATGTTTTATTTTTAGAATGTGTATAAATTGAAATTATTTCATACATAATATATTGAAATAATCTTTTATGATATTAATATCAAATAATGTCATTTGAGGAAATAAATTTTCCGATTTCTTCTCAAAACTCATTTATTTTCTGAGGATTCATGGAAAATAGAAATAAAAACTTGCATATTTTCTTATAAGCTAATCTTCAACTCAAAAAGCAAATGAAAAAAATAACCCTAAAAATGAATAACGGATCTTCAATAAAAAACTATTTTATAAAATTTATTTATTTCTCTTTACCGATGAACTGATTTTTCTCCTTCTAAAACTAAGAAAACGGAAGATAAATTTCCATGCTAACCTTCTTTCCAAGATGTTTATTTATTGGCTCTAAAATGAAGCTGGGATTTATTCATGGCTTTGATTTCCTACTATATTTCTCCGGCAGAAGATTTAGGCTATAGAGAACTGAGTTATTCATACGCACTTTAAACTTCAAAGCAATACTAGCGAGTAAACAAGCTCTTGCTATTTATTTGAATATAAAAAGGATCTTTTTTGGCTTATAAAAATCTTCTAAAGGTTTGTGAAGGTTAAATTAAATTCGATATCTGTTTCCATGTATTGTTTCCTTTGTGGAAATAAGGAGTGGGCAATTGAATTGAATTATTTCCTTAAGTAAATTTGTTGTGATATGTTGCTTTATTGCTCTCAGATATATACGGGAGACATAAAACCGAAAGAGTATCTTCAAAAGGTCAAATGCCGTATTTATTGTTGTTTTTGTTTACTTAGTTTCGAGGGACTAGATACAAAGCACATCAAAAAAATAATTCATTCCTCCTAATATGTTGGGATTTTGCAGCAATTGCTGTGCTGAAAATAGAGATTCATTAGTCAATGTCAAAAAAAAAACTTTAATATAGATGCATTTTGTTACAAGTTACTTTTAGTTATATTAACGTCCTGTTGGAATAAACATGTGGGTCATACTGGGAGGGATCTCATAGTTTTGAGCCGTGTTCAGATGACTAGGTCGGCACGTAGGTAAGTTAACCAACTCCAGATTTACGCTTCAAGCTAACAGTAACCCAAAATTTCATTTTTTAATGTGTAGTAGGTGTGGATGTATAACATGTTTATTAAACGTACATACGGGTTTTGAACTTTAAATCCTCTGACCCTAAAGCCAAGACAGTGTATCTAGGCATTGCATCTCACATTATTTAAAGGTACATTTTATAAATTCAACTGTAAATAACTAGCTAGTGATAAAATTAAACCCTATATGGAACAAATTAAGTGCAGTTAAGGATTATGTGTTCTATCCTTTGGTTGCTCTCTTCCATAACATTATTTAATCATTGGTAGACCAATGTACACGTTAACAAAAAAAGTGTTCGATACGTTTAGGTTGCTGTTCGAACTTTTCGTGGCTTTTCTCAAAGTGAGAGACCCGTGTGGGCCAATGTTCCATAAAAGTCCTTCGACAAGTAAATCTATCCTCTTTTATATTTGTTTGTATCCATGTGATTTAAAGATCTCCAAAGTCACTTTATAAGAACAAAAGATGCTACATTTTCATTATAAAAAGAATTTATGTTTTATGATTAGATATGTTGAACCAATTGTAATACGCTTACTATTTAAATATTTCCTGGGTTATATCGATCTAATTAGATTTAAAATGATAATAAAGATCTTATCATTTTTAGAGTTTCAAATTAAAATTAATTTAATTGATAATTCTGGTTAGAATATATGTGCTGTGAATATTATGTAATCCTTATAGAATAATTTTGATAATTTTTTTATTATATTATATATTCATTAGCTACATGAGAACTATTTTAAGATATTCCATTAATTTTGAATAGTGATGATATAAAACAATAAAAGCAATGTTTAAACTGGTATAGCACTCACTATAATGTTTTGCATACAAGGATAATTAATATTTTGAATTATCAATAAAAAATGAGTACTTTTTTGCAGAAAATGAACTTACCTTTCTGTAAGCAATAATTTGTTTACCTGAGACAATTGTAAATTAATTATTCCCTTACATGACATTAATATAAAAAAACCATTTCAACATATCATGTAAATAATAAACATTTATTCTTATTTTAAAATAAAGCAGTTTTATCTTCGCATGTGATCTATTTACAATAATTTTTATTCTCTTAAATTAATTTTCTCTTAATAGGTTATTGACAACCTCATTTAAATTGATGATTTACCAATTCTTAAGTTTCACTTTTTAACCGTGGATAATCCACCCCCTTTCATTTGTAGAAAATCCATGAGTGCCCTTTTAAAACCACTTTCTCCCCCCCTGGAGGGGGCATCTCGAAATGGGGATCAGATGCTTCCGGCGTGGTGGCTGAATTTGGCCAACCTGGAGTTTACACTAATAAGTGTGGTTAAGCTCCACCAATCGATGACGGGGCGTACTTAATACGGGAAGGGTTGTACCGTGGCCGGTGATGGCTGTTAGGACTCAACCACAGCTCCAGCAAGTGTTGTTGTTGCAGTAGACCGGTCATTCAACCTTGGTTTAAACCTGTGTATATCATCTCTTCATCGGCGATCATGTCCGCTGCTTTTACCTATAACAATTATAATTCGAATATATTTTAAATATGTTCTGAAGAATTTGTTATTCTTTATTTAAAGAAATAAATTTCAAAATTAAAATAAACATATTTTTAGAATGTTAATGACTGCCAACTCTTTAAAAGTGTCTATGCTATAGAAATGAATATTGTAAGTTATATTTAAGAGCAAAGAAAATGATGGGCTTCAAAAAAGGTTCTCGTATTATTTCTGTACATCTAAAAGCGGATATTATTATTATTTCATTTCATTAAATGAATAATTTTATTACAATCATGATTCAGATAAATTTAAAAAAATCCAATGGATTAATTTAAATATTAATTGTTACGGCGATATTTTTTCATATCAATTACCTACAAAAAATCTTTTAAGAAATTAGTTGTTAAGAAATCTAGTTTTTTATGACAGCAAACTTTTAGAATCGGATTTTATATCAAAGCGTTTCCGAGAAGTTAAATTAAATTTGAAATAAACCTTTAAAAATATTTTATACAAGATCTAAAAGCGAAGATATTTCTGCTTTGTTTTTAAAATCCCATCCCATGAATGTCATAAAATAACAGAAAAATCATTTTCTAGAAATATAGGTTTGGGAATTTATCCCACTCTAGGTGCAATTTATAACATGTAATAAAATTCGTATTCTGTGGTTTCTGTCTATATTTCTGTTTTTCTCTTCTATTTCCCATAAGGATTGCAAATATGAGCGCAAAAATAAAGTGTATAACAATAAAGAAAACATAAAAATGTATAGTAAAATAGAATGTGTTTTGCGATTGTTTTTCATGACGAGCAAAGAAATATAAGTTATAAAGAAAATAAAAAGACTTTAAAGAGCTTTAAGGCTTTTCACGCAGAAAATATCTTACTTACCAAAGAATTGATAATCGAACTTAAGATTCAAATACGTGATATAAAATAGAAAGCGAATATGCATCGGTTAAAATTTTTAAATTAAATTTGTTCATTCAAGAAAAATAATTTGTAAAGGCTCATGATAGTTCGATATGAAGACACATAAAAGTACAAGATACTAATTAAATAAATAATGTCTCTTATTGTATATATATTTTAACTATCTATATTATTGTATATATATCATATTGTATGTATATTCTTTACACAGAAAACCTCTTACTTAGCTAAAGCAATGATATTCTAACATAATATTCAAATATGCGTTATAAAATAGAAAAAGTAATCCAATGTAAAAAACAATTTTTTAAAATTAATTCCTACATAGGTTAACAAAAAAATATTTTAGTTATTTTTTATTAACTAATTACAATTAATATAAATATGACAGAATTACAATATTAAGCAGCAAAATAAAAAGCAAATTTTTTTTCAGTTATCCATGCTCCTTTCTATATATGGTGTTCGAACTCGCAGCTTAAGGCATGCAAATCCAGCTTCACACCAACCAGACTATCCCGGCCTGACATTTGCAATTACTTTAAAAAATTGATCAAAAAATTATTCTGGCGTTGAGTTTTCAACGCCAATTGAGGATTCAAAGCCAATTGTGGCAACGCACTATGAGTGAATATTCTACCCAAGTTGGGAGAACGCAGTACAAATTAGAAATTTCTAATTTTCTTTTATTATTCTTTATTATTTTAATTTGAAAGTACTTCGGAATTAACCGAAAAAATCGTTTCATTAACAACGTTTAGTTTTAAATGCATCAAACATTACGAATATAAACAGAATCGCTTAAAATAATCGGCCGAAAACATGTTAATCTTAAACTCATTTCTGTGGGTGGGAAACAAAATGAATTCGTTACTTATTTGGTGGCAGGAAAATGAAGATTTTTAATTAGAGAGTGCGTTTGTAATTAATTATTAAAAAATTAATAAATTAATATTTGAAAAAAACCGTATTAATATCAAATGTCATAAACAATTTTTAAAAATTTACAGAAATTTGATTTGATGAATAAAAAAAATGTTAGTAACGATTGAAAATTTGAACAAGATATATATGTGTGTGTGTGTGAAAACTCTGAAATGATATTTGTTCTTTCGTTCACTATAATCCAACGATAAAGAAAATAATAATGTCTAATTAAATAAATGTCTTCTATTGCATATAAATAATTGCACATATGATATTAAATATAATTTCATCAGTGCCCATTTATGCAAATTCTCTCAAAGATTTAGTATATAATGTTAGAAACATTTAATATGTAATGTTAGACAAAGGTTCAACATATATAATCATTTGCAGGAATTCATACTATATAACTGCTAGGAAAATCCACAGATCTTAGATTTATATCCTTTATATCTGCTGAATAAAAAAACCTATATGGATAAACAGAAACCAGACCCTGAGTGTTAGATATATTGTAAAATTCTATAAAATAAAAACTAGAATGATTAGGAAAAAAATCTTTGTAAACTTTGGATAGTGCTTCTTAAAATAATGAATCTTGATGTAATTCTACCCGATATAAAAATACCCGATTTCACGCCAAACATTTGAATATATCTCTAGAACTACAGAATGAATAGCCATTATGATACTCTAGTTTAAATCTCTTATGTTAGTACAAATCATTTGATGTGTACAACATTTCACGTTTCTCCCCTAGAAAACGACCACGAATCTTTAACTCAACCATCGAATGACGTGTCTACTGACTAGAACTTTCTAATGCAATCCTCATTTAATTAAGCCAAGTGTAGTATATCGGTTTCCGTAAATAAAAAAAAACCATGAGAGAAAACTATAAATATGTAATCTCCCAAAAGTGTCATTGTTATCTCTCTCTCTCTTTGCTTAATTTTATGATGTTTCTGAAATTCTTTATTTTCTTATTAAATCTTAATATCAATTTAAACACAGCCATAGGTGTTGTCGAAACATAATGATAGAGAAGTTTAATATTATTTTAATTTGAGTTATTTGGTTATCTTTAGAACGTTGAAATAAATAAAGCTAAGCGATAAAATTATAAGCTAAGTGATTAAATTATTGTAAGCTGTTATGACATAAGTGATAAAATTATATCCTAATTGATGAAATTACTATAAGCTATTATAAGCTTAGTGATAAATGTGTGAAAATATTTAGTTAAGTGTGTGTCTAAATTCTTGGCGGAAAAGCTTAATGACTTCCATCAATTACATTATGTTTCGGTTTGTTTCCAACCATGATGGAATAAAAAAATTCTAGAAGACGGTTCATAAAGAATGAAATAGAATTAAA
>JAOUZG010040121.1:672738-724321 GCA_026289955.1 Argiope argentata
TTCCACCGAAGAGCCGTCGTGTAAGGGGATCTGTTGCACATTAAATCAAATTAGGCCAAACGTCTTCCCGCTGGTTTAGTTGGGTGTGGAGAAGAGGGGGCCATCCCTGACGTCGTAGTCGTCCTCTGACAACGGTTCAAAATTACTAAGTCAGTCCCAAAATGATCCTAGTATTGCTTTACAAAGCGACGTTAATGTAACTAAAAGTGAAGATATAGAATATGAGCAAACTTCAGTTCAGAAACAATTACAATGAACATTGAATTTAAATTAACCGAAATAAATTCTAATTATGGACATTATTTAAATATTATTTATAAAAAAATGAGGGGAATGGTTGAAAATTCTAACGAATTCAAATTTAGAAATTTTGACTTAAATGAGCTCCGTTGCACAACAAGATGTAAATATATATTAAGTTTTGCAAAATAGCAAATAATTATAGCAGAAACTAAAAATTCAATTTACATAAATTCAACTATGATGTACTCAATTAAAGAAACCCCTGTGTTTCATATAATCTTGATTAAATTTTCAATTGAAGATCTCTTTAATCATGTGAATTCTAAATAGATATTTTGTGAATTAAAAGATCGCCTCACGGTGATTGCAGCAGGAAAAACATTCACTTTTATTGCAGACAGCAGAAAAAACTATTTATTGCCATTTAGCAGAATATTTTACTAAAATTCTCCTCCTGTCTCCTAATTATTAAGAATTCGTTATAAATATCAAAAGGAATTTTTTTCCAACTGTCAAAACTATTTAAAAAATCAAAATGGATTAAATTTGAACCCTGAATAGTTTTATGCGGAAACAGATTATGGAATAATTATATGATGGGTGACAATAAATAAAGAAAGATTCGTATCCTCTAAGCTAATGTGGCCCAAACATGGTCCCAGATTTATCAAAAAGGTCTCAAAACTCTGAAAATTTGCTTCAGATAAGCAGAGAGTCCAGGATTTGAATTAAATATCTCGCATTTCACATTAAGAAGCTAGATTTTCCCATTAAAAGTTTCATTGAAAGAAACAAAATCCTATTTCAATTCCTCTTCCGTAGAATTAAATGTTTGTTTTCCTAAAATGATCATAAGATTCTGATGAGTTTTGACAATCTCCATTTTTAACTGTTCTCTCCAAACTGATGAGGTTACTAAATTTTGAATTTAGTGTCTCAAATTATTTTGTTATTCACATCAGTAATATTTTGAGTTAAAATGGAAAAGGTTCGTTACCAATATTAATGCAAAAATACTTGGAAAAGTTAGTTTCAGCTAGTTAATCTATTTCTTATTTTTCATAAAAATTGGAATTTCTCTAAATATAACAAATGTTGCTGAATCCGTTTCAAAAATCTTCAACTTTGCAGCTTTAAATTTATAAGATCACATAAATGTTAGAAAAATAATAAATATTAGATAATATTATTCTTCTGAATTTTTAAAATTTCTTTACTGCAATTTTTTTAATAATTGTCCGTTTCAATGAATCTGAAATTTTTAGGTTTTACTTATTCCTTTATCTTATTTTTTCCTTTCTATAAAGATATCACATTGCACTCTAGTTTTCTGTAGTGTCTCAGTTAGAAATTCAGCATTTGTGGTAATTTTATTTTTACTGTCTAGGAGATAGTAATTTCATGAATTAAAACTACATTCTCTGCTTGTCGACAGTGTATCATGGCCATAAATTCTAAGATTTTTTTTGATAGTTGAAACAACTATTTTCAATAAATAGGTCATTTTAATTTTCCGAAAATAACTAAAATGTCTATTCCGAGTAAAAAAATTACTCACAGAAAGAGTATAGTATGAAGAGCATTCTCTCTATAAAAGAATATCAGTCTCACGTCAAAATTATAAATATCACATGTGATTAATTCTCAGAGAAGTATCATCTGGATATTACCAACTTTATCGAGATACTTTCCATTAAAATCAAGTGTATTTTGCATGGTTTAAAACAATAGATTATCCGTGCGTGTTTTTAGAATCTTTGAACTTCCAGATTAAACCTAATGCCCTGACTCTATAATGGTTTGAATTACATTTTGGCTCAACTAATATATATCCAGAAACTTATTCAATTATTTCGCCGGCTTCCTGGCACAGAGGCAGCACGTCTTCCTCGTGATCTGGGCGTCTTGATTTCAAGTCCCGGTTAGAGAATGGTTGTTCTTCTGTGTACTATCTGTGAGGCGTGTGAATGTGCCCCCTTGTAAATAGGGACTTTGCAAGCGAGTGTATGTGTGTCAACCTCATATGAGCTAGAATTCAGACTGCCCTGAGGTTCTCAAGGGTCCATACCCTCAGAAGCTACTGCACCCCTCCTTTTCAGTTGTAAAGCGGACACGTCATCATCATCATTCAATGATACCGATGCTTCTAAACATTGCAGACAACATTGGTTCACAATACCTTAGGAGAGGTTCATAGAGCTTTATCACTATTTTATTTTTAAACTTTCTCAACATTTACCAAACAGTTCAGCAAGATATCTAGGTGTGGAAAAAGATCCATTAATTTTTTTATTGTCTTTAAACTTGCACATAAGTTATTAAGGTTTATAACAAGATATATGAAATATGAAAACGATGAATTAGATAATATAGACATCAAGTGAATTTTAGCAAAATAATCAGTGAATCCACACTGAATAAATTATTAAAGGGATAAAAAAATCGGGAAATAAACCTAACTGATAATTTAATGAAGAACTTCAATGAAAATTTGTTTAGTTCTGAAAAATTAGTTTTAAAATATTTCCCTTGATAATTCTCTGTCGTAAGCTGAATTACATGTCAAACAAAAGTTTACATAATGGAAACTTCCAAATTGGATGGAAAATTTGTAACATGACTCACGCGATGTCATTCTTCTCACATTTGCGTGTTTCCATAACTACCTACAAAAATTCTTAAGTGTCTAAACTTTTGAGATAAATTCATCCCCAACGGAGAAGTATTGTCACAAAATGAGAAGTTAACGTAACAAGTCATAGTAAATCTAAGAATTTTTAAAACATTGTATAAATATAAAGGATTCATACTGTTGTAACAAAGTATACATTTATTTTATACCCTAAATTTATAATAAGAATTTTTTATATTCAATAATTTCCAAAAAAAGAAAATTAGTTTTCCTCATCTTATTTCCCAATCAAAGTTTTACTCTTTATTTAAAAAAGTTTAAAGCGATAACATGTAACATATATGTCATCGCTAAAAAGCAGAAATCATGGGATGTGTAAATCTTTATCATTTATCCCGACCGGGGGCACCTCAAAAATGCAGACGCAAAGCATTCAGAATGGTGGTTGATTCTCACTACCCTGATGGGTACTAAATAGTGAGAGTCGAATACTTTCTATCGATGAAGGTACGTACTTTCCACGGGAAGGGTTGTACCGTGCTTGGTGATGATCCTTAGGACTCGCCCATAGTTTCTACCAATGCTGCTGTCTACACTTCGATCATTCAGATTTTACTGTGTGCCTTTGTGTTAAAAAGTGAAATTTCATATCATTCATAGAAATAAATGACTCAGAAAACAAAACATATAATTATTTTTTTCATTTGAAACATTTTTAAACTAGAAATATATGTCTTTCCCAAACTGTTTAGAATTTAGTTATTGGCTCACGATAAGACTGGACCTCTCTCTCTCTCTCTCTCTCTCTCTCTGTGTGTGTGTGTGTGTGTGTGTATGTGTGTGTGTGCGTGCGTGCGTGAATGCTTAAATATATTTTAGTTGATGCTTGATCACTTAGAATTTTATCTTCTATTTACTTTATCATCCCGGGAAGTATAATTTATATAAAGAAAAAGTGGTAAAAAATGCTTCTTTCTGCATCCCTACACAAAAGCAAAAAAAGAACGAAATTTTTCCTTTCAGTGATCCATTCAATGATTATTTTCCCTTTCAGTGAATTTTGACAAGGTTTTCTTGGATATGTATTGATTTATGAAAGGGAATCTTAGGTATCTATAAAAGGATGTTGTAAGCATGAAGGATTTTTATCTCTTCATTCAGAGTGTAAGAGCATGCTGAATTCATCAGATTTCCAGAGAGCGTGAAGAATTAATTGAATAATAAAGTGTTAATTGGGTCAGGAAATAAGAAAACCTTTACAATGATGTTCATTTGTGCTAAATTAAGATTCAGAAAATTAAATATAACTTAAATTAGTTTCAAAGATGTCATTAATATACATGCTCAAGCAACAGAAAGGGTTTTTTGAGTTAATATTAATATTTAGATGCTAATATTAAATTTTAGCAACTAAAAAATAGGCTACACTTTTATTCCATGTAGCAAAAATAATGAATTCCATATAAAATTAAACAATTTGTTCATAAAATATACTGATAATTGCTATAACGTGATAAAACGTAAGGTTGAAAAACTTATTTCGGAAGCCAACCACTCAGAATAAATGTTTAAGAAAGAGAAAGGAAAGATAAATAAAAAAGGAAGAAAATAAGAATAACTAACTCATACATTTTAATTGTTCTGAATAAACTAATATGCACATTGCGTCGGCAAAGTGTAGAAACATATTTCACAATCAACTTTGAAATTTAATTCGTTTAGTTTAGACGAAACAAATATTTTTCGTTTTCCTATACCACTTTGTCATATTTCGCTTTACTGGATTTTTCTATCTTCTTTCGCTTTACTGGGTTCTTCTATATCGAAAAAGATGGATAAAATAACATCTTCCTATACGTTAGAATAAAATTATTGAGGCAGCCCTTCTAAGTCTAGAATCATATTTCTGATAAACCATATGCGGTCTAAAAATCATTTTGATCACACAGGTAAACTTCACTAGGATCAAAGGTTGATAGAATAGATAGGTCTTCTTAGAAAATATTGGGCCTCTTCAAATTATGAATTGCTGTTATTGCCGAATAATGTTCGATATCTACGCATTTAAATTAAATAAACTTGATTAAAAATATTTTAGAAGAAATCTTTAATTGTCCTAACAAAATGCCGACTGTTTTTATTTTAATTACTTTCAACTTTTTTGAGCTAGACTTCAGTAAATATCATTTAAACTTCAAATCGATTTGTTTAAAAATTCTCCACCAGATGGCGCCTTTTGTATTGAATCAGAATTTGACTAAATTAATATATTAAT
The DNA here is from genome assembly GCA_026289955.1 of Argiope argentata. Classification (NCBI taxonomy): domain Eukaryota; kingdom Metazoa; phylum Arthropoda; class Arachnida; order Araneae; family Araneidae; genus Argiope; species Argiope argentata. The sequence continues at coordinate 677,889 of JAOUZG010040121.1, forward strand.
TGAGTTCCGGAAATACTAAAATAATAAATTGGCATCGGAAACAAAACTGTGTTATAAAACTCGAGCACAACAGAAAGTGAATAAAAATTTGGATTCAAAATTCTAACGTTATAAAAACGAAACCTAACTAATTAAATGAAAATGCATAAATATTTATTAAAATGCGTATTAAAAAAATTTTCGGACTTTACCATATTCTGGTAGCAACATTTATTGATTTGAATTTCAATAAGGAATTTTTAAACTCAATTTCAATTCTATTTTAATTCTATACTTTGAATCTTTTTCAAAAGCTTTTATGTAAAATAAATAAAAATTGTCAGAAAACTGTTGCTAGTAGTATTTCTTTAATTAAAATCTTTACAAGTAAAACATCTATTGAGATAAATTAATTTAACGAATATTAATAAAAAGTATATCAAAGAAAATTGCGGAACTGGATAAATATTTTATGGCAGCATAAATATTTTATCATGTCAATAATAACTTTGTTTTGCAAGATCACTGAAATTATCTTAGATAGAAAAAGAACGTTCATATAAATTTCATACGACTTTAAAATATTTATTATAATTATAATAATTCTCTTTCAAGATCCAGAAATATTTTTGGATAGTATTGCATTCTTCAACTATCGAAGGTAACTTTAAAAAGGTAAGAGTGCTATGAAATATTTGTAGGTATAAGAGAATCTTAACATAAAAGAAAAACAAGCAGCACTTGTCGCATCTTAACATAAAAGTAAAATAAGCAACATGAGTCTCATCTTAACATAAAAGGAAAAATAGCAGCACGTGTCGTAAAGTGATTAAATAGAGTAGCAAAAGAAGACATTTTCTATATTAAAATGACTATTTTCATTAAATTTTCATAAGCGTTTTTACGGATCTTTTAAGTCAGTTTTCATCGGTCTAATTTCTAATTTATTTAATTAACCTTTGACGGCATTTAATTAAATGAAACCAAACTTTTATTCAGTGGTTTCCGCTTCAGTTTTATTGAATATATGATCAAAGAGAATTTTAAATCTATTTGCGTTTTTGGAACAAAGCAATGTTGTTAAAGCTAAATGAATAGAAACATCCTAGGTCATGATATTCCCTAATAAATAAAGAAATTAATTACATTTTAGGATTTTTAATTTTTATTTATAAATTCATTATTATAACTTTTTTATTGGAGATAGGTACCATGGTATTTAATTGTGGTCAGATGATGAGATCAGCACCATCCACCCCAAACTCCCACGCAACACGAGTAGTGCGGGGGGAGGGCATTTTCGCTCAGAAGTTCAACAGAATCGCTTGTTCGACAGTGCTTCGATCGAATCGAGACTTGAACCTGAAAACCCTTCTGTTACGAAATCGAGACCTTACCATCAGACCACAGCAAAAATAATCGACTGCGCATTTTGACCGTTTCTCGACAGCTGAATTATATTATTAGCACAAAATATCAAACCATATCTCCGCGATGTTTTACGATATTATATAATAAATACCAAGTATAATGTATATAACTACAAAATCTTATCTTAAGATAAATCTAAGTCATTGTGACTATGCATGTATTATTATTAATGAATAGTCATAATGATAGTGTTCTATAATTTCTTCTAAACGACTGTCTGATTTCAATCACAGTTTGAATACTTATTCTTTGAGACAATAGGAAAAACATCATTGAATTTTCAAACTGAAAAAGGTAAGTATATATGTAATTAGATAATAACCTACATTTTGCCCTTTTTCTGCTGTAACTTCGAAGAAAATTATCCTATAAAATATTTTCATACTATCTTAACATTTAAAATTCTTTCATTTCAGTAATAAATAATTTTTTTGACAATTTTTTTCATTTGCTATTAATTTTTTTATATTTTAATGAAAACGATTTTGTAGTATAGTAGTAGTAAGACATAGATTAACTCTAACACTATTTTTTGAAATTTTTGTTTAAAGTCGCTTAAATTTTTTTAGTTATAAAGTAATTATTTAGTAGAGCCTAAAAATAGAAAGAAAGTACAAATATACTCTTCTTCTTCCAGCAATTACAAGTGGCATAGACTAAACGGCAATTAATCAAGTGGTTTGATATAACTAAAGGATTTTGCATATTAAAAAATTTATACAAGACTGCTTTTTCACAAATAAAATTTACATGAAAGCATTTTAATTTCTTGCCATGACGGGTATATCCATTAATATATTACACATACAAAAATTATATATATAAATCTGCTGTAATAAATCTATATATTCAAATTAATTTATCCAGCTAGTTGTGTTTTTGAGTTAACTCGTTCGCAAGCAGAAGCATGAACACACAGAAGAATCAATTAGTATTTTATAAATATATAGAATTATGTATAGAAATCTTCAGTTATTGATCTATATATTCAAATTCATTTATCTAGTTAATATTTTTAGTAATCTCATTAGCATGTTCAAGGATAGACAAATAGAAGAAATAATTAGTATTTTATAAATACAAAGAATTATTTATATAAATCTGCATTAATAAATATATACACTAAAATTCATTTATCTAGCTTGTTTTTTAGGGTAATCTCGTTTTCATATATAAGGGCGGACAAAAAGAAGAATGGAATAGTATTTTATAAATACAAATATTTACGTATATAAATCTGCAATAATAAATCTATATACTCAAATTCATTTATCTAAGTTTATTTTTGAGTAATCTCGTTCTCAAGTACAAGATGTTAAAATTTACAATTAATTCATTTTAGAAAGCTTCAAAACACATAAATAATTTTTTTCTACCATGACACCATTATTTTAACCTATATAAAAGGAAATTTATTCGTATTTTGTTCTCTCTATATAGATGCAAATGAACGCTGTTCCTTAAACCAAGAGGCCTCATATCAATCCTGATACTCTGATATTAATTCTCTGTGTTTGAAATGAAGTTGTTATCGATGACAACTTAAACATACAAAATAGATAAAACTAAGAAGATTCCGATAAACTAGATAATTTTGAGAAAAAAAGTACAATAAACTTAATTAAACTTGGATTAATACAAGCATTCTTCGTAGCTAAATATTTATATTAATCAGATTTCCAAATAGTTTAAGAAAAAAGAAATGCAGATCTAATGTGGAAACTGAACTACAAAGAAATTGAAGCTTTTGTAAATATGGATTAAAAAATTTTAAAAATACAGATTAAAAATATGAATATAAATGTTTTTCTTTCTATATTATGTTATACATATAATCCCATTCACTACTAGTTTAGATCCAACAAAAATGTGGCTTATATAAATGTAATTTAAAATTTTAAAAATGTGTAATTTAACAGTATTATACAAACATAGGGAGGATTAAAATTAATTACTTTCTCATTAAAAAAAATTAATAATAAGAGAGAAATAAATTTTAATTATATTTAACAAATCAAATAGTAAAGAAAATTTGATAGTGGGTATTTAATTGTTTGATGGCAAATATTAATTATCGCAAAACCTTTTCATGAAATTTGCGGTAAAATAGATCAAATAATGAGTTTTAATTGAAAAACGTTTACTCTGAGTTTTGTTTTGATTTACTTTAATATACAGCAGAGAATTTAAATTTTTTTTTTTATTTCATTTAAAAATTGTTTTTATACGTTCTTTAATGTGGCATTTTGGGGATGTCGGTTTTTTATCGATAGTCTATTTTTCAGTTATAATTCTTTAAAAAATAATATATGAATGTATATATGTAGAGATATTTTAAAAATTTAAATTAAATTCTTGTTGATTTCCAATATTTTATCTTAATTTAATTCATGCTCACCTCATTCTAAAATTGTATCTTATTTCCTGATCCAATTCCACTTTTTTATTTTATTATTGCTACATGAGCTCTTAAGAATGCCTTATTCAGAGTTTCCATACGTTCCAAGTGAAGGATATATATATATATATATATATATATATATATATATATATATATATATATATATAGATAGAGAGAGAGAGAGAGAGAGAGAGAGAGAGAGAGAGAGAGAGAGAGAGAGAGAGAGAGAGAGAGAGAGAGAGAGAGAGAAATTAGTAAAAATACCAAGTTAATGAAAGAAAAAAGGAAAAAAAGTAAGAATTACGCTCGAAAACAAACAAGGGATTTTTTTCAGTTGTTTGAGTCCTTACCGGAGGGTGACCCTTGAGAAAGCATTCAAGCCTGATTCTTATTTCTTTTTTAATTTTACTTTCATTCACTTGGTATTTTCAATAATTTGACTATGCACACCTTTTTTTTTAGTAGCAGCAGCATAAGCGCTCTCTAAATACATTTGTTTAGTTTTTTTATTATTTCACTTTTATTAGATCGTTTCCTTGATAGTTTTTAATTTGGAATTTTATAAGGCTTATAATATTAATTATTCTTTATATATATATATATATGTATATATATATAAGGAATTTTAATTTATCTCATACTTATAATAATTTTGTTGTTTTAAATATCATTTCAAAGAAACTGAAATCTGTGTATTAAATTAAGTTTTGAGCAAACGTGTTATAATACTAAAGAAAACATGATTCTTTAAAGTCTATTCGATTCATTAAAAATAGAATTTAATTGCTTGAATATTTTCTTCGATTGGTTTAAAAATACCTAATATATTCCACAAATATACATCTACATAGCTCCAATTTTTTACCACACAAGAATAAATAATCAATTCTCCGGGCATTTACTCCCACTGGTGATTATATTATTTATATTTCGTCTGACACCCCTGGAAGAAGAAAACACAAAAATGAAGAATATTTTGTGCCTTGAATACTACCTACGCTTCACAGACCAAAGATGAGGAATATTCGGGAGAAGAAAATATTTCTGGCATTGCGTATGATACATTAGAGTAAATAAAGCCTTCTGAGAATAAACTTACATTTATCAACGTGAGCGAAATTTCTTGTAGATAGTTAGTGTTAGTGAAATTTTATTTAAGATACTGATGTAAAAGATTACATGTTAAATGGTGAAAAAATTGTTTATAATTGCACATTTTTATTGACAAGTTAAATATAAAAATAATTAATAATAATTTATTCAGACATAATAAGCAAGAAAAAAACCTTAAACATTCTTTAAAAATTTTCATATATTTTAACTATGATTTAAATTCCAGTTTACTTAAAGTATTAAATTACTGCCTCACTTTTACAATTTTTATTTTAGAAAAAAAACATTTTTGATTAAAATTATTGCATTTAAACGGTTAAGTAACTCAAAAGGATCGGGATAGCCTGTTTGGTAGGGCGTTGAATTCGCATTCCTTGGGCTGTGTATTCGAACTCACCAGCCGAAGACTCTCCGTGTTATCGATGGCTGTCGTACGTTAAATCTGTTGTAGTCACAAAGCCCACCATGTCAAGAGTAACACCACTGGGTGCATTGGGCTACAGGTGACCACCGCTCTATGTTCCAGATCTAAATTACGATCTGTGAATGAATGAATGAAGTCTGCCCCGTAAAAAAGGTTTGTGGCGTGTGTGAGCTGGAAATCATTCTGCCCTCAGGACCTCAGGGTTCCATACCCTCAGAAGCTACTGCACCCCTTCTTCCGTTGTAAAGCGGAACACATAAACAACAACAACTGATATAAAAAAGTGCTTTAAAATTCTTATTTATCCTGCACTTTTTATTAATCTTAATTATATTTCATAGCTCATTATTGTTACTAAACATTCAATTATCTTTTCTAGATTACACTCCCAGAAATTGCATCTCTATATAATCTAAATATAATAAAATTAAGCTAATAATTAATAATAAAATTTTAAAACAAAGGAAAATATATTGTCATTTGAAACTCATGACTGTAAAAAATTTCTAAATTCTTACATGTCAGGAGGTCGTTAAAAAACAATGCTCTTTCTTTAAATATATAGATCAACTATTAATACATATAATTACCACTGATTTAGTTTCGGTTTCCACACTTAAGGTGATAACTCAGAAAGGAGATTAAAGAACTCTTTAAAATAGGAAAAAGGTTCTCGCTTCTTTGGAAGATAAAGCAATTGTGGTATTACTTTCTGAGACATACACCGATGAAGGGCCGTACCTCCGTATTTGAGTTGTATATAATGGGAATTTTTTTATATACTCTATAGAGCTTGATGTTATTTAAAGCGGCGATTTATACATACACTTCACCTTGGACGCTTTTGTAGGTCAAAGATTGTTTTTCATAATTACTTCTTAATAATAATTAATAGCAATAATAGTAATTAATTCTCTTCTTTTATCCATAAAATTGGAAATTAATATTAAATGTTTTGTATTTGTACTTCCTATACGTAACCAGGTTGACTGAAATGTGGCTTTAAAGTGTATATTTAGCATCTATTTTTCTTAAATATTAAGATAGTTCTTTCCCATTTTACCTTCTAATGTTCAATTCACACGCTTTGACCTTTCACCTTTGATCTGAAAGGACAAAAATAATAACTAGGAAAACCTCTCTTTACTTTAACTTGCAGTTTACATTTAATTGTCGGCAGCTAATTATCACGAAACAATTCGAAGTAATATTATTTTCAGTCAAATAAAATTACTTCATATTATTATTTTTAATGATTGCAAAATGTTATTTTCCATCTAAACTAAAATTAATTTATTTCCTTTGTAGCAGAATTATATTTGTTAACATATATTAGAATAATTTTTTTTTATTTCATTCTAGTTATTTTACATTTCGAATTTCTGGCATCTATTCATTTATCAGTTTCTGACAATGATGTATCCTTTATTACTGTAGAATTAGTCGATACTGCAAACTCTACATTATTCAGTAATCGAAATCTTCTAACAATCGACGTTAATAGTATCACTACACGACATTCGTTTAGGTGGCATTTATCTGTCTAGAAAGAAAGTTTTGTTCATGCAGAAGCATAGTTTCTTTTTCATGCAGACACTTAACCCAATAGTTTTGCACAAGAGACACATTTTTCAGTATTTAATCGTTCGCTCTCTAAAAAGAAAATAAGCATTAGATAACACGTTATAGCTTTTATCTAATGTATCTTCAATGAAGCTAATTAGAAATGATTCCAGTTATTTTTTAAATAATGATAGTAATCTTTTTGTTATACTATCATATTTCTTTTGTAACGATCGTATCGCTGATAGAAATTGTTTTTTATTGATCGATTTTCAACCACACACGGTTTGAGCGCTAACCAAAGTTGGCTTTTGCGCAATTAAATCCCAATCAGCCAACCATATTTTGAGACGCCGGCGCTCTGGCATAGGGGTAGTACTTATGTCCCGTGATCTGGGTATCCCGTGTTCGAGCCCCGGTTCGGGCATGGTTGTTCTTCTGTGTTCTATCTGTGAGATGTGTGACTGTGCCCCCCTGTAAAAAGGGGCTGTGCAAGCGAGAGCGATGAGTATACAGCAAAAAGTCGTAGTCTTGGCCCTAGTTGGCGCTACTCCAAAACAAGAGACACTGATTAGGCTTAAATCGCTGTGTACCTCAGCGAGCTTGTCCATGGTAAGTGTCATAAGAAACAAGAAAACAACAACAACATATTTTTATATCTTTCATATTTATGATGGAAAGCCCGCTATATACTTGGATTTTCATATTTATCTAACATCATTAATTATGAATATCATAGTCAAATCTGGATCTTTGGCCATTTCATTACAACAAAACAGCGATTTATAGAGACTCGTGTAGTTGATGAAAGATCTACTGTATGCTTCGATTTCCATTTTTCCCTTCATACATTTGACGATTCATAATCAAACCATTAATTTACCCCATCTATAAATTAGGAATATCTCATATCAGTTACCATAATTTTAAGATAAGATACTCTACTCACACGTACTTCAATTAATGTTATTTCCTTTTTATATAATGTAATGAAATTGTTATATTAATATTAGGATTGATGGAAACAAGTGGAGTGGATTTTTTTTTTCATTCGTTATTTTCTTTCATTTTCATTCCTTCATTATTTTTTTATTTTCTTTTTATCCATTAATTACATTTTCTTTCATTTTTATTAATTAATTAATTTTTTCTTTTATTTTTATTCATTCAATAATAAATTTTTCTTTCATTTTTATTCACTATTTTTGTATTATTAACTATCTTTTTCTTTCATTTTTATTCACTATTTTTTTATTATTAACTATCTTTTTCTTTCATTTTTATTCACTATTTTTTTTATTATTAACTATCTTTTTCTTTCATTTTTATTTCTTTATTAAATATTTTTTTCTTTCATTTTCGTCTATTCACAAAACTCACTGTTGTGACAAAAACAGACATTCAGAAGAACTTTTGAGGCTAATAACCTAACGCCAACAAAATAATGAAAAATTCCATTTATTATAAAAGAAAAACTGGAAATGAAATAAATCTCCCTAAACATCAGTATTACTGAATAACCAGAATATGTAATGTATAAATTGTTATCGAAAATTCACTTTATGAACTTAATATTAAAATATTAATTATCCTCTACATGTATTAACCCTTATTTATTTAACTGTTAAATGAAAATTACTTACGATTTTATTATATGTCCCCCTATCTACATACAAAAGTACGGTTTAAATTGTATTCAAAGCCTAACCTGAATCTATGCTGTGTTTGTAACAATGTTGCTGTGTAACATCACATGTTTTGGTTTTCTCTCTGCGAATATTATAAATCATGCGACTACGAGTTTCCGCTCAGACATTTTGCTTCGCTTTGAAAAAGTCACAGGCGAATAAATCTAATAAATAGGCTGCTTTATTTTTACAATACTGAGACATTATTACGAATATATCACATGGATTCACATAGTCTTTGTATATTAATTTAAACGTTTTCACTTTCTCGCATACAAAGAATACAAAAGAAAAGCGCAGTGCAATCCTTAAAAAATTCTATTGCAAGATTTTGAAGAATTTCCATGTTTTAGAATTTTGAATCCGAAAAACTCATTATAGGAATAACGTCTATCTCTTTCTCTGTACAGCTGCCTATCTGTGAACACAAACGCTTTGAGCTAGGCGGGTGAAATTTGGTACATAGTCTTAATACTATATTTGTAGATTTCTATCAAAGTATGGACAAAATCCATTTTCAGACATTTTGTTTGTCTGTCCCAATGAAGGTAAAACAAAATCGTAAATACTTTGTGGATATAATTCGATACACATTTTTGTCAGTTGAAGAGTAGACCTCATCAAATTTTGAATCAAATCCGTCAAGGCGTGGAATGTCTGTAGGTCTGTATATTCGAGTGCATGTAAAGGCAATAAACTAAAAATGCAACAGTACAAGTATATGAAATTTGGAATAAGATCATTCTACTAAAACTGAAATTCTGTATAAAAACTCTAAGACTTAAAAAAAAATTTATCTATTGAATTACCATTTCAGCATTCACTGGGAACTCATGTTTAGTTTAGTTACATAAACGTCTAGTAGTAAAGCAACTCAAGGACTATTTTGGGACGGACCTCGTAATTTTTAACCGTGGTCAGGTGGCAAGGACAACACCTGAGCTGCCCCTATCTCCACACCACACTAGCAGTAGGACGTTTGACTGGTTAAATAGTATGGTTATGGTTAAAATATTTTTTTTAAATTTTACAAAGCCTAGAAAATATTTTTGCCTCAAAGTAATTTTCTAGTCTGAGGTGCTATTTGTCTAAGCTGCTATTCGTCAATATTAAAACTAGGATATGGATTACATGGTACGAGAGGGGGGCTCAAAATGTGGATGAGATGCTTCCGGCATGGTGGTTGGATCTCGCCACACTGGAGAGTGCCCCAAAAGGTGAGGGCCTGGTCCCTCCCATCGATGACTGGACGTTCTTTCTTTCTTTGAGATGAGTTGTGCCGTGGCCGTTGATGGTCCTTAGAACTTAACCATAGTTCCCACTAGTGTTGCTGTTGTGGTGTCACTCGATATTATTTATCTATGTGCATTAGAGTGAGTCGGAGAGTCAGTGATATGATTGACATAGGATAGGAAATTTGTCATAATAAGTAATTGCTTGCTTATGTTCAATATTATTTTTTTCTATTCAAGAGCTCAGTTATACCATATGCTTCTTTCTGCATTAAGTATCACTTATAACTGCATTAAGGCGACCAGGGACTGACTTTTTGCAATTTTCACCTCCGAAATTTGAAATTTTACAGGCATTAAGAGTAACACTATAGGATATGACACACAAAATTTTGAAGCATTATATTCATTTATTTATGAGTTAGGGGGTTAATATAATATTTAATTGAGATAAACAAAATTGATGAAAAATGTTCCAGGGCTTCCAAATTTATTCGAAAGGGCTCCAGTTTTTCTTATTACTTTCTCTAACTCTTTTGAATGAAAAGTTGGGATTAAGCTTGAAATTTCAGTACGAAATATCAGAATTAGCCAAAATAATAACTTAAAACTAGTTTTTAAAAAAAGTTTGAGTAGTTTTGAGTTTTTACATTGCTTAATTTTGATATTTAGTACTCAAATTTCAAGATTGATCCCAATGTTTGATTCAAAAGGATTAAAGAAAGCAATAATAAAAATTGGAGCGTTTTCGAACAAATTTGGAGCGCCTGGAACATTTTTCATTAACGTTATTTATCGCTAATATTATATTAAATTAACCCCCCTAACTCATAAATAAATTAATATAATGCTTTAAAATTTTGTGTGTCATATCCTATAGTGTTACTCTTAATGCCTGTAAAATTTCAAATTGCTAAGGGGAAAATTACAAAAAATCATTTTTAAGGTCCCTGGTCGCCTTAAGCATAATATAATATAAGAAACAAAAGTATTGCTAAATTTCGTGAAAAATGTAATTCTTGATCCGACAACTGAGTTCCTGAATCGATGAAATATTAAAACGATCTGCCTCTATCAAAAATGTAGAGTCATCCTGTAGTTTTTAAATTGTAAATTATACCATTATTCCTTAAATTTTTTTACAGATTACAGGGCAGTGGTGTTTTTAAAAAGAAACTGGGTACTTGTTCCGGTCCTCCCCCGTTAGGTAAGATTTATAATTTATTTGCATTAATTATACTGTTAAAAATTTTATTGTGTTAGTAAAATGGACATGTATTTATAAATTTTATTTATTATTTTATTCACTTACATTTTTGTTTCTCCATTATATTATGTAAATATTAAATATACTTTTTTTATGTTTTAATTATTACTTTCTCATTGTATATAAGTATTATTATATCACCTCTCTCTACCTTTAACCCCTTAACCGGTTTTCCCGTACGCCGTACGTGCATCGATTTATCGAATTTTGATACTTGTAAACAAAAAATAAATCATTCATAACAATTATAATTCAATAGGAAAATGACTTCGAATACGTAGATAAGCCAAGTATTCCATGGATTTCCATTTGAATCAAAATAAGAAATTATTCCCAAAATAAAAGGTGTCATCTTATTAGATAGTAAGGAAAATAAACCGGTTAAGGGGTTAATGAATCTAATGTGTATTTACTAATTTTTCTGTCTAATGACGCTTCTAAAGTATACGCCCTTTGTTAAGCTCGGTATGTTTAATAATTAAAAACAACTATTTAATTAACAATGTCTGGCTTCATGACAAAACCCACATGTTTAATTTCCTTTTTAATATTAAAACAATCAATTTCTCTAATATTAGTGTACAAAATATTGATTTTTAAATTTCTTTTAAGCTTTCCAATCACCTTGCATATTTATTATACGGTGAAATTATATTTTGATTACTTTTACATAAAATAATTAAAACTGCTCTTACGATCATTAAAGTTATTTTGATAATTACATTTTCTAGTTTCTGTAACAGTTTATTTTGAAAATAACCTGTCTGAAACATCTACACGGTTGGAATGTACTTCGCTATCCAACTTATAGTTCCGACGCAATTTCATTTATTTTTCTATTGATTTAATAGTCGAAAGCCTGAATCAGGAAACCCGAATGGTTTCTTCGTTAAATAGATTTTATTCGAGGTTTCTAGCAGAATGTCTGCAGAATGTTAGAAGAGAATTATCATTTAAATTACTTCGAAATCAGTTTATTTCGATTCGCAATCGTTGCGAATTTGGAAGTAATGGTTTTCGATGGAATGAATTACCTGATCGAATGGTAGACACTCATAAAAATTATTTATGTCGGTCTACATTGTGATCACGAAAGCAAATGCAAGATTTCAAGATTAATGTGTTAACATGCATTTCCTTGAGGAATAAAACTCATCTTTTATTTGTTAAGTGGCTTAAGTTTTGACTAATATAATCGCACTATAAGTTTCAAATGAAATATTCGTAAAAGTAGTTTCATTCGAATGAATTAATTCGTATTTGTTATAAAATTAATTCGTAAAAGTAATTTCATTCGAATGAATTAATTCGTAATTGATTCGAATGAAACTACTTTTAATTCGTATTCAATCAAAAGTTTCATTCGAATTCAAAATAATACGCATTAAGTGAATTGCACATTTTTTATATAATTAAGAATATTTCAATTGTATTGTTTGAAAATTTTGTCAGATAAAAAGATTTGCTTTGACATTATTACAATTATTTATGCCTTAGGAAGATTTTTATTCTAAATTTAATATTCTTAAAACATTAAAAGATGTCATAAGTATTGAATAAGTTATCAAACAGTGAAGGAATAAAAACCGAAGTTTATATTCGCTTCTTAAAAATTTAACTAAATTATTCTATGCGTCTTCGCTAATTCTTAAATTATAATATTTACGAATCAGAAATAGAAACTGGACTTGAAAGTTGAATACTTTATTTGGGACGAATTTAATTAAATGAATTTATTACTTAGTATATGTATTACTGAGTCAATTTCTTATGAATTTATTATGATGTTTTCAAGATTCCATTAATTAGATTCATCTTTTTCACAGATGATTAAAAAGCAAGAGAAAGTATATTTCTTGCAAAGTGAAGTTAGTAACATATAGTGCATTTAATTATCTTGCTTTTTTATATAATAGAAGTAGAAAAGGCTTTCTTTTTGTGTGCAAAGATTTCTTTTGCACTGAAAGTTTCCAATGCAAGGAACAAATATTAAATCATATTTATCTGCGATTACAAAGAATTACAGATAAAGTTTGTCGTTGTGGTAACGTCGTGATTGGCTGTAATTTTAAAAAATTCCTCTAGGCAAGCTGGAAGGCAAAATTAGATTCCTTTAAATTTCTTGAAAAGTTCAGTAAGTGACATATAGTACATTCACTTACCTTGCCTTTTATTTTATATATATTATAGAAGCAGAAAAGGCTTTCTTTTTTGCATGCAGAGCTTTCTTTTGCAATGAAAGTTTCTAATACAAGAAACAAATATTAATTCATATTTATCTGCAATCGCAAAGAATTACGGATAGAGTGTGTCATTGTGGTAACGTCATGATTGGCTATAATTTTAAAAAAAATTCCTCTCAGCACGCTGGAAGGCAAAGGTATATTCCTTTGTATTCCTTTATATTTATGTTAATATTTAGCAACATAATTTTTTGATGTTGGAAACAGTCAAAATTAGGGTTTCAAAATCATTTTCAGCCTTTAAGGTATTGTAGTTATCAAAAAGCTTTAAATGCAATTTTCTATTGAATTAATGTAACAAAATTAATTTTCTATTTTCTATATTAATAAATTAATAGGAAAAAGAAAATTTCACCCCCCCCCACTTCCAGCTCCTCTGAGATAGGTCGTGTACGTATCGAGTTCGTGCGAAATCCAATCGTGTGTTTGTGTGTGTGTGTGCTTCATACTACTCATGAAATAAAAAATAAAAATTCTCATTCTAAAAATCGTATTTCCTCCTTTTTCTGTTGGTCAAATAGATACTTTTATGGGCATCAAAACTGCAAAATTTGCTCTATTAAAAATTGTTTCGGAAGAAAATGTGTCTATATCAGTCAGTCAGTACAACAACAAGCCAGCAATTTCTTGAAATTCACTCGTTATTTATCATTCAAAATAAGTTTTAAAATATTGAATCTTTTGTTTTCCCTGTATTACTATTTCTGAATTACATTACAAATTTTAATCTAAGAACATTTCTTTTTCTTTTTTTTCTGTCTAAGCTGAAAGTTTAACTTACGTCTTTAGTTACTATAGTAAGAATTGTCTTTTAAAACTAAATCTATTCAGAATAATTGTCGAAATGGATCGAATAAAAGTAGACTTAATTTATGGCTTAAATAAGGATTCTTTATTTCCAACTCAAATAAGAAGAAGGTTCTTTTCTTAAAAGTAAGCTACTGAAAAATTCAACATTCTTAAGTATTTAATTCGAAAAGTAAAATAAGCTCTACTTAGAACTTAAGTGAAAAACTAGAAAATTCAACTTTCGAATAAAATGTCTTTTAGAATAAAATGTCTTCAAAGTCTAGATACAAAAAATTGAAATAAATTTTTAAAACAATTAGAAAAGTTGAATCGTTAAATATTTCGAAATAAAACTTCCGGATTCTTTATTATTGAAACAGTGAATATGGTTTCAAAAATTAGTTAAAACTAGGTGTAAAAAATAAACTTCCGGTTCTAAAATAATATTTCTTTTAGCATATTAACTAATGAAATTTCTTTTAGAACTTTAGATAAGAACCAATGAAATAAATTTAAGAAAATATGCTAAAATATGTAAAAATAATACTCTTAAATATCCTATTGTTGTAACACATAATTTTTAAATATTGGTTGCAATTATAGTGTAATAATAAACTGTAATTGGAAATTTAATAATAAATTCGATGTAAAAATTGTACATTTTTATTAAAAAATTGACGAAAACTAAGAATATACGTTATCAAAAATTACTTAATACAGAAAAAAACTTTTGAGAAAATTAAAAATTAAAGGCTATTCCAATATATAAACTTAAATGCAGACTTTAAAAATTTATAAGCAATAATTTCATGTGCGCTATAAACATTCTAATTTCAACTAAATCTTTCATATTTTTCTGAAATATGTAGTGTCTCAACTTAGTTGCTAAATATGTAGTGTCTCTTTTTCTTGCTAAAAAAGACGCTAATTCAACATCCATTGATGAAATTAGTAACCTAATCCATTCATTGCTAGCTAAATTTCATCCATTGATTGAATAAAATGATTTAACTAATTGATTGAATAAAATAATGTAACAATATTTATAAATTAAATTTAAAAAAAATATAATTTTGAAGAATGTATGCATCGCATAATCTAAGTAAACAAATCCCGATTTCGCACTAAAAAAGTCAAAATCTTTCTTGGTATTTTAAAATATAGAAGCTGATTTTTCCAAATTTATATATATATATATATATATATAATGTAGTGATAAGAATTCTCCATTTTTATTCAAGCCTAAAGAAAATGCAAAAACCAGTTACGAAAAACAACTTTGTAAAGCGAAGAGTGCCATTTTTAAACTTAAATTTAAGGGCGTAATTTGATTTAAATCTTTTCAAAATGGAATTCAGCCAACGTACAAGAGTACTAAATCAATGTGAATGCGCATGATAGTGCTTTCTCTATTAAGATCCACTATAGCCGCTTTATTTCAGTAGCGTTTGTTTCATTTGAGTTACATCTTCATCAAGGTAACCTTGTTACTTCAAGAAACACTAGTAAGCCATTTAGGATTAACACGTTACCAAGTGAATAGTGGCTCTATATTAAAGGGGGACTTCTCAATTTATTTTCGTTAACGCACCATTTTTCACACGTGTTTATCAACCTGTTTCCGCTAAGAATGACGTTCTCATTTGTTATCTGTCTCGTTGAAGCACGGCGGCTTAGTTATTTAATACACACCCCGAAAGCCCAATTTCATGCAGAGATCACATGATTATATGCTTATTGTTGGTGAATTAAATTTGAAAAACGGATTCATTTTATTTAAAGTTGTATAAATTTTCAAAAAATGAAAAAAGATGGCAACAAATAAGAAAATTGGGCTTTGAAAATGTTGAATTAGAATAATACTGCTTAGTTCTATGTCAAAAATTCCTATAAATGATATGGAAAAGGGATTTCATTTTAAAGTCATATCATGTGTAAGCAATTGAAGTATGTCAATCTCTTCTATTAATGAAAACAAAGGAATGTATTTCTGGCTGTGTGGGGGGGGAGGGGAAGTGTGTGTGTACGTACATGCTGGTATTCGACGGAACAGGCCATTAAATCTAGAGCAAACAAGGTCGTCAAAAATATACTTTGGTAGGTAGGAATTTCTATTAAAATTTAATTAATTAAAAACTAAGTGAAATCTTTTCACTAATATTTCCAGAAAGTATCACACAAAACTGACTTTTATGTTCTTAATTTTTAAAAAATGCTTTTTTACTTATAGCGATTAAGTTACCGAGTAAAAGTTTCTTGGATTTTTAAAATGTTTAATGAAATATTTTTATATAATTTTCAGCAACAAATTTCATTGTTGAATTGATATTTCAACCGTTTTTATTGTTTCTTTTAATGTTTTCACCGTAAATCTTCAGACAGGCCACATTTTCCCCTTTGACCATCTCTTATGATTTTCTGGGGTACTTTGATGTTTGCTTAGTTTATCAACTGTCGGTAAACTGGTATGATGTGGATGATTGTAAAGAGGATGCCAGTTCAGGTGTCATCCTCGCTATATGACCGTGGTTCAAAATTATGAAATTCGTTCCAAAATAACCCTAGTGTCATTTTGAAGTTGAATTTTATCATAACTAAACTAAATCGACCAATGCCTTTATCCTAATTTTAACCCTTTGCGATCGTATGTCTACTCTCAGCCACCAATTAAGAAGGTGCATCATTGACATTTTATTTATTCCTTTTTAAAAAGTTTTAATTGTTAAAAACATCTACAGAATATTAAAATGATGCAGATTTATTTTTCAGGGAAACTCAACTTAAAGCAGTTGCATGTATTTTTTTTTGTTATAATAAACAGGCCCATGTATTAGGTGAATAATTATGCATCGAATTACTTTTCCGACCGTAAAGGCTCAAGTTTCGAGGAAACTAAAAATGCAATCTAAGAATTTTTTACTTAAATATTAAATTGCCATTTGTAACTTATTGCATTTAGTTCGTTTTCACCAATTAAAAAAAAATGTAGGATATTATTCTCACTAATTTAAGTGATCTGATGTTAAAGGAAGGCTCTAAATGGCAAGTGCCCAGTTTGAACAACGACGACACTTTTGGGAGAAAAAACTAAAGACAGAATATCTTTAATACTGCCAGTCCCGATTCCAGCAGAAAAGAAAAAAGAACTGTTGCCCCAGAATTTGATAATTAAAGTGCATAATAACTAGTCACAATGAATCTCTTTCAGTTAAAAAAAATATTGATTAGTCTTTTGTTTATGTCAATAGCTTAAGAGAAAATAGTCGCCTTCAGTGGCAAACATTCACACGCCATACAAGTTTGTTTTAGTTTAGTTATATTAATTTTCCTTTTTAAAGCCCCGCTAGGGCTGTTTTGGGAAGAACCTCATAAGTTTGAACCACGGTCGGATGGCGAGGACGGCACATGAGCTGGTACTCCCTTTTTCAAGCTTCTATACTAAGCCAGCTAAAAGACGTGTGGCCTCAACGGATTTAACATGCACCAGTTTCAATGACGGCTCTTTAAAGGAATCGGATCTGGAACCTAAAGTATTTCGGTTCAAATGCCGAGAATTTACCACAAGGTCACCGCAGCCAAGCATGGAAGATATCAAAGGTTCAGGATCATTTTCATCAGACACATATGAATCCATAACTGTCGAACACCAAGAGATTGCCAACCACACTATAGTGGTAGACCACTTTAGGGTTAAATTGCACTTATGTTGAAGTGGCCATTTTCAAGTAAAGATACCTAGAGTAAAATTTAATAAATACAATTTGCATTATCCCTTAAGTGGACATAGTACCATACAGGGAGTGGAGAGTGGATAAATAATCGAGCCATGTTAAATGTATTTTGCCATAACAAGTCAACAATACCCCAAAGCAATCCTGCACAATAAACGGAGCATATTAATTTTTAGCTATACACTCATTAGAAGTGGCGAAGCTATTTGTCGAATAAAACTGACATTAATAGGTCACGTTTATCAGGTTAAAACTGAAAAAATTGGAGGGGTTCGTTATAGTTTTATTACTCGATAACTTTCAAAATGGGAGTAGTTGGGGGGGGGGGAAGCCGTATTGATAATTTATCTAGGGATGAAGACTTTTCACGTTAAATAGAAACTGGTGAAATCAAACCAGTGGTTCAGGCTGGGCGAATGGTTCTTCCCCCACCATCATTTTAAATATACAATTTTAAATATGTAGGTAAGCCCTAGCGAAAATCTTAGTCATAAATGGTTTAAAATTTTCTCACAAAGGATAATCAATTCCCAAATAAATCTGGATGGCAATTTTTCCGTAACTGTACATTAGGTTTATTTAACATAAAATATGCGGGTTCTTTTTAAGTCTAATTTATTAGACTACCAATATTTTACTAATAAAATATCAGTTGCAATTTAATGAAAAAATAAATTGATTCTGTAACTTTAACAACACTAACAAATGCTTGGATAATCTTTTAAACATGTTGAATAAACTAGTACCCAATTTTATAAATTCTATGTTCGGCATTACAGCTATGAAATCGAATTATCTTTTCGAACTTTCTATCTAATACACTTCAAACGCTTCTAAATTTTTAGATTTCCTTTTCTATTTTTAGGATAAAGGTTTTTAATTATTACTAATAAAAATTGACTATTTTATAGAAAAACATTTATACATATAGTAATCCGAAGATTCTTAGTATTGGATATCAATCCTCACTTTCCTCCCTTTATCCACTTAAAAATATAATCTCCCGTTATGAACACTGTTCAAGTTGCGTAAAATACCTTTACACATGCGCATTTACACAAAGTTATATTTACGTCATAATCATGATTGAGAACCATCTGGACTCTCTTCACTTTCCGCCTTGTTTTTAATTTACAGGGATATTTTTAAGCATTTTGATGTATATATTATATATTTTACTGCATAAATCTCAAAAACTCTTGAAATGAATCTAGAGGGTAAATTTCGGGACATTTTATGGCTGTTGTGAATATAAGCTTTGAGACAGCCTTTCGACTCCTGATTAAAGCCATCGTATTTTACCTTAAGATGACAAAAAAAATCAAAATATTTGACAAATACTTTAAATTTTGAAATTAAATATATTGAATACATAATATGTGGCAAGAGTATAACACTTTCATGCATTAAAATTTTGCAGTTGAGAGGAGAGAGTAGGATTTTAATTGCAGAATTATAGTCAGTCATAATATATAAATCTAAGAAAAGTAGTATAAAAGTCACATCCAGGTAAAAATACGCTTTTAAATGAAACATGGCAATATATCTATATACATTTAATAAAGTAGTGGAAAAATGGTGAGAATTTATCTAAAAATAAGTTAAGTGGGAAATGAGGAATAATACAACTTAATGAGAAATAGCTCAACTTACATTTTTGAATGAGCTGGATGTGAATTAAATTTTAAGTTAATTTTAAGTAGCTTCAAAAACCGACTCGCTTGCAAAAACGAAACATAGAAATAAAAAGGTAAAATGGTAAATATTATAAAATTTGAATTGTAGATTTTAAAAAGAGAAATTTCAAAAATGAAGAATTCAAACGATATTTTGAATTCCTCAAATTTTACTGCATTTCTAGAGCATGAACAGTTAAGCTAATTTCTCATATTTACTTGTTGGAACAGTGAGATGAATCTATATTTCTAGTTTGCAATTTTTATACTCTATCAATAAACTAGCAAATAAATTTTGATGATATTTAGATTAATAAAAATATTTTAAGTAAAGATTTAGTTTCAGCTTAAATGTAAACCAAGCATGATTTTAAGCAAAGTATAAAAATTAGTCATTCATCAAGAATTCTCACTTATTTTTATATCAATTCAATAGTTCTCAAACGATGAAGATACATGTACCATCTTAAATATAGACTACGAATATGTTAGCATTGTAGTTTACAGAAAATATTTTACTGAAACTAACAAATAACTGAAAAACAGTATTTGGCAATTAAATGTTATATGAATTAAACTAGAAATGCATACATTTGCAAGTTTGATAAAAAAAATGGCTTACAAGATTCACTTTATAAAAAGAATACGAATGCATTTGAAATAAGAATGCATAATAGGCAAAGTAAATTGGGTTTACAATTTTATGTAGTTCATTAACAAGAATTCATTCAATGCATTTTTTAAATAAACCGACTTTTCAGTTCCGCATTCTATTATGGAATTTTTAAGAATTTCATATATTTAAATTATGAAGCAATTTATTTAGCAAATTTTTAAATTATTATTTCAACGATTATTTTCAATAGCATAATATTATTCAGAACGAATGAAAATTAAATACAATATTGAAGAAAATGTTTTTCCAATTTTAATACTCCAAGAATTCTAAAGAATCGGCTGCTAAAAGGTTACATTTCCATTATCTAAAAAGATTACGAAGCAGTTCTTTAGGTTATGGTATCATTCATTCACCTTTTCCTCAATGTTCAATTTTATTCACAAAAAAATCTATTTCCTGAATAAAGAACCTTTAAAATTTATTCACTTACTATCTGGGTTTAATATAGAAAGTTGATTTTTGACTTAACATTCGAATGAAAATAAATTCCAGTTGAAGACTGAAATTTCTATGATAGTCAATGTTAAAAAGAATCTGAGAAAAACTGCAATTCACCAAAATTATTTCTAAAGCAAGATCGGCTTTTTAATCTGTCTTATTAGATTTTAATTGATAAGATTCCATTATTTATATTAATAAAATGGATTTCAGGTCAAAGGAAAATAAGTAACAATTCATCTTATACATGTCTACTTTTTAGTTGAATCGGTTCAATATTCTAACGACTTCGATGTCTACACCGTCTTAAACTTAAAACCTCGTAAACTGAATGTATAATTTCCCCGGAGCGTTTTATAGAATGTCTATCAGGAGAAAATATTCATAAATTAAATACAAAATTGAATTGAAAGTGAATACAAATTTTATTTACATGATACGATGACAGATTTACAAGATTATTACAACATAAAAAATACAACATAAATACATGAAGGATCCAGTACAGGTATCAAAACCACAAAGTATTATTACAAAAATTAGCTTAAGATTTCAGTTTATAAATAAACGTTTAATATTAAATTAACATACTTGAATTGGAATATTTTATGCAGCATGTATTGCTATAACAATGGATAAACAATTTATACGAGTCAATACATTTGGCAGAGTTTCAATTGAAAATTCATTATTAAAAAATATTTATTTCAATACCTAATATAAGAATGAGAAAATTTAATAAATTAAAATTTTTAGCAAATTACTGAGAAGCTGATAATTAAGAACCCTAGACTTTGTTATCAGAAAAAGGAAAACCGACTTGACCTACATTTATATTATTTAACATTCATCGCATCCATTCACTTTCCTTCATAAAGAGAAGCATTATATTCGAAAGATTTTATGCATATTTTATACTAATCATGAAAGAGCATCGTATTTTATTTAAAAGCACACTGATCACCGTGGTGATCAGCCACGATGATCAAATACTTTCTGAGAATCAAGGATACTTTGATTGGCTGGCCGGCCGAGCCGATCAAAGTATGCTTTATCCGCGGAGATGTAAACTTTACTTGATATTAAAAGCCGAAATAGCGCAATATTCAGAATTTTAGATTTACTATTAATATTACTGAAACGATTACTAATTTTAAATTTAACAAATAAAATGTTAAATAATTGCAAATGGATGCAACGAACAGATTCAATAATTACGAACAATTAAAAATTAAAATTTTAGTGATTATATAAACAACCACCGACATTAAGTCTAAATTTTGTTTCAGAAACAATTAATGCGATGCATTATCAAATTCACATATGAAAGGTAATAAGAAACTAAAAGTTTATTTTTTAACGATTTTAGAATACATAGTTTTGAAAGTCAAGTATCAAATTTATAATATTACCAAAAACTTCAAAATCCAAAGCCGTTTCATGTGCGTAAATACTAGACTTACGATTTATTAATAAATATCCAAAATATTTTCGAAATTCTGAACAATGCAAGATAAACATGCATGCCAATGGTACGTTTTGATTTATCCTACATACACAATAGACATTTTTCTTTAGTATTTATTATTCGCATATTAAATTTGCCGAACATGCATATGATGGTTATTACAGCAAATTTCATAGCTCAAGTGTTTACTTTGAGACCAAAATTCGTTTTTAAATTTAGATATCTTAAAACATAACCGAAATTAAATATAAATCAATATACATGCACTATTAAGCATAAGATAACTTTGCATATTTAAAATAAATATTTGAAAGGCGAAAATCAGGTTCATTATGAAATGCAAGATTCCTTAATGTACAAGTATCATACATATGGTCATAAAAAACAAATTATTTCCTAACTCATTTTTATAAATCACAGAAAGAGTTCTAGAAATGAACAAGATCGTGAAATTGTTTTCACGTGCATTGACATTCAGTACAAAATGATGCCAGGACTAATTGAGCAATATTTATGTAAAATTAAAAAACTCTGTTTACAATAAAATTCCTAATCTTTAATTTTACTATGGCAATTAGCGATTTAAAATAATCTTAAATTGGTTTAGATTACTAGCAGAATTAAACACTACAGAATTTTAAGTGATCCATATTAAAAAACATTTCACCAATGTAGATTGAGAAATAAGCCCTTTCTCAAATATTACATTTGAATGGAATGAAGACCAATGTTTAAAAGTCCCAGACGGAATCTAAAGGAATTTTACGAACTCCACTGCATAAATTGAATTTATAGTTCCAATGAAAAGGTTCTGCAATGCAAGGTTGAAGTCTCCAAATGGTATCTCATGCCACGATAACTTGGATTAAAACATGTAGACCACTGAAAAGATTAAATTAATACATTGAATCAAACTATCGAGAATGCCATGAAATATCAGAATATAAAAAGATTAAATTTTTATCCTTAAATCGTCTCCAATAATACAAATATCTGAAAAAGGTATAATTCCTATCAATAGAAGCGGAATTTTCAACTAGAATTTCTCAAATTTAATTATAAAAAATGTAATTAACCATTTAAATACAATTTTAATATAATTAAGCATTTAATTATTCCAGAATTTTCCGAGAAATGCTTGTATTTATTCTCTATGAAAGTCAAATGACAATAAGCGTCTAATAGCGTCCGATAGTCATTGTTTTTATTTTAGAATAAATGTCGATTTCTCCATGTTCTCGAAACTTGAACATAACCGCTTAAAAGCACCGAAAACAAATTCATCCTTGCATACTGGAGGAAAAAAAGACCCGATGTTGAGAAATGATCACAACTCCTTGAATACATGTTGCTAATAAGTTTACTAGATTGCCGTTAATATCCTTGAAAAATCAAACAAGTTCACCTTGCTCATTATATGCTGATTAATGAATGATTAAAAATGTAAATAACTACAATAAGTCTGGTTTGGCTCCAAAAATACCAAACAAATTATGTAGAAAGATTTTTTGTTTGTCTCGCATAGGCTCATGTCTGAAAAGGTTTGCCCGTACATTTCACTATTGACAAGAACATAACCCAACTCTGTTTACTTGGACAATGAGTTACTTCGACATTCTTTACAGAGATTGATCTCCCAGTATAACAAGAACAGTAATTAGGAGGTTCTTATGTTCAGAGGCAGCTAAAATGTCAATGTTCGCAAGGGAGCAATGGTTTATGCATTTTTCGCTTACGGAATACTTAAGAAATTCTAATTCAAATAGTTTACGAATATCATGCTATTCTGATAATTTTATTATAATGATTCAAGAACTTACCCTTAAAATTTGAAGTATTAAATTATCTTAAGGAAATTGGCCAGTATTGATGGCTTGTATATGGAGCCGAGAAAGCCGTTTTACTTTTGATGTCCTTCTTATCCAAGAAAAAATCATCCAAGATGGTGGTAAGTTGTCTAACCTATGAATACATAATTAAATAAGTACATTTTTATATGTGTGATTATTTAATAAAAGAAATTCGATATTTTCAATTCGATTCGACAGTTATCATTCGGGCGACTTACCAATCACTTCTGCGCATCTTTCCTTTAATCCAGACATTTCCCTTATTTTGAATTTGCGTCTGGAGCCGAAATGGTATTCACTCCATAGATGAAGATTGGTATTAAGCTGTTTAAGTGACCTCCAGTGTATTCTTTGCAGAATGCTCTGCCTCAATATCAATTGCAGGAGATTATGCCTCTTTCAATTTCCTAAGCCGTTTCATCCTAAATAAACACGAAGAATTCCGTCGGAATATTTTCAGGTACAAGTCAAGTATTTTAAAGGATATCACCTCTACAGTTATTGCTATTATTACTCTAAAAACCGAAACTCCCATTCTTTTTTTTCTTTTCATCTCTTGAAAACAGCTTAAAAAGTAGAGCCCATGGTCTTCCTCCTACCTCGGACAGAGAAATCAACGTAATTCAGACTAACTTCACTTGCTTCAAAATCATTCAACATCTGAAAAGAAATTAATATCGATTCGATATAAAATTATCAAAAATACTATAAAATGCAAGAATGCAAGTATTTTACTTTTACTCTTATCGACATCGAAAATTCTAAAATCTGATAATTTCCTTGCAACTTCATTAACAGAAATTAAAATTTTGCCATTTTAGCCAGTAAATCTTAAAACTAATAACGGTTCATTTTAAAAATATATTATAAATATTTGAAATGCATTTGTTAAACAATTCATCTAAATATTTGGTTTTAAAAAGATGCTTCTAAACCTTTTGCGAGAGCTATAAGCGTATTTTGGAAAATAAGTAATGCCTAATTGTCAATCGCCTGTTAATTATAATTACTGATTATACTGAAGTTAACAATAAGTTGATTCGCTAAATGCTAAAGTAATCTTGAAAGCAACGTACAAAATTCTTAGTGGTCAATTCATATAATTTCATTAAATGACGTTCATTTTCATTTGGACGGTTGTATTTCAAATCTTTTGGAATGTTACATTTAAATGCTCGAAAAAATAAAACGAATTTGAGAATCTTAAGAAGCATGTTTATTAATTTTAACTTATGAAGGACCGAAAAATAGATTTTTTAAAAAGATTAATACATTTATTTCTTCTAGAAAATAAGTTTCCCTCAGTCCACATAGACACAAAACAATTTAATTTTTTTTATCCTGTTACAGGTTTGTGTTGGAATTACTTTCGAGTTATTGACCCTGTTGTACCGAAGTGATGATAATTAAATAGACATAGTATAACGTATTTCAATACCGGCAGTTCTTAAGTTGCAAGTATTTAAAAAGGTTATACATAACAATCAATTTCCAACCTAAGATTATGTTTCATTTCTCTTTACAGTTTCTACAATGCTTACTTTCGAGACGAATCGAATATAATTTTCCAAACGCCATGCTGCTTTCATATCTATATTAATATTTGCAAACTTACTGTGTTCTTGAATTGCTTGTACTTACGTCATCTTAATATAATACTTCCTCGTATCCAGCATTATTGCAGATGGATAGCATGGAACCGAGTAAGCAGTACTGCTGATTGACGTCGTGCCTTTGTCGAACTAAACGGCAGGAGCACAGAAGCAGTCACCCTATTAAAAACTAATGAGTGCATTTCTACAACTAATTACTATCGATGAATTATTGCATTTAATCTCAATTTCGGTATGACTTATAAATAGGATAACTTACCGATATTACTTCTGTATAGAACCGAAAGTCCCCTGTTCAACCAGATGGCTACTATCAACAGTTTGTGCCAAGAGTTGAGAAGGTAGTCATTCCACAGTTGTATTGCTCCAAACATCTAAAGAGCTTCTCTAATAACGGCACGATTTGTTCCGTTGATAATTTCTGTGAGATTGCGTTTCTTTTAAGCTAGTGAAAAATCCGATGAATACAGCAAACTTCCTAGTATGAGCGAGGCAGTTGAATGACATCCAAAATTATTTTAACCTCAAAATATTCATTCTGCATATTTCAGAAACTGCACAAGAAAACAATCGCTATGGCTTTCCTAAATCATTAGAATATACCAAGTAAAATCCGCATAATTGTGGAACTTTCGTCACTTGAAAGCCATTTTTGTAGAATATCCCAAAAAAATTTCCCTGTTCAATCAAAATGTCAAATATTCCGATTTCAATGCGGATTAGGAGCTGTCCTAAAGTTAAAAATATATAAATAGGCAGCTAGCAGGTTAATGTTTAATTTAAAATTTTGAAGGGTAATGAATTAAAGATTAAACCGTGTTTAACTTTTAGTAAGAAAATTAGCTCTCCAATGGAACAACCGCCTTTGCCTAAAAGCCGCACCGACCGTTTGTTAACTTCATGGAAATAACTCATTTATGCATTAAAGGATAAAAAACTCAATACGCAATTGGTTACTTTCATATACGCTCAAAAATAGCTGCAGTTAAAGAAAATATCTCCAATTCTTAATTCGATTATATTTTTAAACCTTTTCCTATCCTTTATATAGTTGATAACCTTTTTGAATTTAATGAAAGGAAGCAATAAGAATTTATTCGCTTTCAGTATACGAGATCATTCAAACTTCTGTTTTCGAATTTTGATGTGGAACACTTTAAATTTCTAATTTCTGGACCTGTGGTTATTAAAATAGACTGCTACTTTATTCAGTAGAAATTATTTGTTGCACCTCTAAACATATCTAGTCCCTTTAGAATCAATCGATTCACGAGAACAAATTGAGCGAATTTTTCCGTACGAAGTGCGATTTTGTAACGAACTAGGGGAATAAATTCATATATAGAAAGAAGAGAATGACATCTAAACTATTACTGTTAATATTATAGGTTATTATTTCAGTTTGAAGATTGGTGGGAAGGAAAGGGTGGGTGAAAGAACGAAATGCTTCATAATTGCAGATTACGTATACGAAATTGCTATCCAAGATGGATAGAACCGCGAGCTGAAATTTTAAAAAAGGCAGCTTTTAAACGTGATGTCGATGCCTGAAAAATGTTTTATTTCCAATATACAAAGAAATTTATTTCCACTTTACGAATAAGCATATAAAATTTGAAGAATATCTAAAGATTAGGCATTTTAAGGAATTGCATTTTTAACAGCCAATTGAATTTTTGTATCGATCTCACTCCTGAAGAAAACGAGTAAATCAAACTCTGGAAATCCAATATCTACTTTCACAGCAGTATGAATTCGAATTTATTCGGTTCATCAATATGTTATTCAAGTGCCATTTGTCGATCCTTATAATACCATGAATAATTATTTCGATCACTCATTAATAAGAAGGCATTTTTATTTTCGATTTGAGCACATTTTGAAAGATTCTCCGAAATATCCCAATCGAAAGATTCTCCGAAATATCCCAAAATAAACAACCTTGGAACAATCGATTTATCTGTTATTATTCACTCCTGTTTTGGCTTATTCCCATTTAAAGTGAGACTTAAAAATAAAAAGAAACGATTATTCTGTCCAATATAAATATATAGTTGTCAAATGTATAGGATTCGAATGCAATTTTTTAAAAATCATCAAGAAAGACCTGGTTTAATGTTGAACCTCTTTCGGAGTCTTCTAATCATTTTTAAGCATTCTACCCTGGTTTTCCTACTTCAAAGCAACGTTTCAAGCTCATCACCGCGTATCTCTTAACTTTCTATTGAAATAATGGTCGTCAAGGTGATATTAAAAAGTTGAGGATTAAAAGTTGTTAAAAAAGTTGTACAACACAAATTTTTCCTTCAATCATTTCCCATTTCTATAATGTTTACATACACATCATCCATGCATCCAACATCAACACCCACAATTCACTCATTACCCGCACCTCCAACCGCCGACACACACAATCCCCACACAGGCACTACCCGCACCTCCAACCGCCGACACACACAAGCCCCACACAGGCATTACCCGCACCTCCAACCGCCGACACACACACACAAACCCCACACAGGCATTACCCGCACCTCCAACCGCCGACACACACATCCCCACATAGGCATTACCCGCACCGCCAACCTCCGACACACACATCCCCACATAGGCATTACCCGCACCGCCACCTCCGACATACACAAGCATTACCCGTACCGTCAACTCTCGAAACGCACAACTCCCCCACAGGCATTACCCACTTCAACAGCAACCTCAAAACTCACAACTCCACTACTCATTAACCAAGGCTTCAACACTAACCTCTGACACTACAGCTCAAGTGCTCATTATGCACGCCGAGTGCTATACTTCGAATCCATGCTTCTCATAAATTTCCACATCTCAAACCCTAGACGTAGGCCTCAACTCGCGCACCTACAAACATATTACCTTGCTAACACCCTCAATATTGCACACAATATCCAATATCACGACTAGTTAATTATGACAATGATGTCTTCCCCATAACGCATGGTGAAGTAGTTTGCATACTTCCTCACCTTCCCTATTTTCATATTTCGCAAAATTATTCCACTCATTGCCTAACGAAACATTGTCAAATTATACCCCATATCCACTCCAATTCCCAAAACAAAATACATTAATTTTATTCCGTGAATCATGCAAGAGGCCTTTCGAGATGTACAACCCTAAGGATTTTCTCGATTCACAGAATGCATGTTAATATCCTCAGTGCTCCACGAAGACCAATTATTTTGCTCTAAAACTAAAAAAAAATTAAAAATGCTAAATTCACTGATTTTTTATACTAGTTCTGCTTAACACGTTGAGTTGAAGCAGAATAGAAACGGAGCATGCGATTTGTTCAAAAAAATTTATAAGTCTCGTTCAAATATTACTAGTATTCTGTACTACTTCATTGGTCAACTTATGAATTTATCTTTTAATTTGGGTACTAAATTGCCGAAGATATCGAGCAATTATCGATCATGTTTCCAAATAATTGGATTCATTACAATTGTTATATATTGCGAAGAAAAAGTTTTTGTTGAAGCACTATTTATATCCAATAACGCAAGAATGATTTGATTCTCAAAGAATAGATATTTGATTGTAAGTTTGTCTGAAAGCACACCGTAATATTGCGAATTTCTTCTTTGGCATTTAATTGACCGTTTCAAATATTCGAACTCAATATTCCCGATTTCCTTGTGCTCATATCAGTCTGATACAAATCTAATTTTCTAAATTCCAGTTAATAAATTTTAAGATGTTAAATTAACATGATTCGTCTATGACCTGCAATGGTGAAAATACGTATCGAAGTGTTCCGATAGTTTATGTAAGGGCTTGTGTACAGAATTCCTGACGTAAGTAAATAAAGACTATACTAAAAAACGAAGCTAGGTAATTCTAATTAAATGGCACTCCTTCAAGAACAGTTAAATTCAGAAACACCAAATTATTCCATTAATGTAGATTACAAGAAGGACGTTAAAATAAGCAAAGATTTAGAATAAGGACAGATTAATACTGAAAAACAAAAGAATACCATGAAACTTGCTTATGACTTTAAAAAACTAAACAAAGAATTATTTCAAAGAGCATGTGAATATTTAGGGTACTAATCTTTAATTTCAATACAAAATAGTGTTGCCAATACGAATTAGAGGAGTACTTCAGTCTTATTTAAAATTAAAAGCTTAATTAATCCTTTGAAGTGGATAGTAAAATTAGTATGTCATTTTTTTGTATCCCTCTACTAGCTTGATTCGATTTTCCGTTACACCTCTATCATTAAGAACTAATCTCTTAAAAAAATTGTCATTCCAACTTTATCCAATTCGCTTGGCTATCCGAAAGAAAAATCTCGTTTTTATAATTCAAACTCGATCTCTGAAAGGTTTTATATTTAGCACCTAATTTCTCTAATTTTTCTTTCTAATTTTAGCACCTAAATGTTAAGAAAATCCACCAATCTTTAGAGTAAGAGATTAGTACGCCATGGTGCTTTTATTTTTAGTTTTTGAATCAAGTTTATTCACAACTTGGTTAATCTTGCATTCGATAAAAACTCGAACATCAAGAATTAACTGTAAAACTAATTCCTTTTCGAAACGGGTGCGCCTCGATTGAGTAGAAGATATTTTGACTCAAGCTTTCTACTTGAAGAGTTTGATTCGTAATTCGCAATACGAAAGTTGCGAATATCATAATTCATAAACAGAAGTTTGGATAACAGCCTGAAATCAGAAAGGTGATTACTTTATAATGTAACGACTGAAATAAAATCGCTCATTAGAAAGAAATTTCTAGAATAGTCAACGAGTTCTATTAAGTAGTCCTTATAACTTTGAAATACCCGGAAATAAAACTTCACCGGAACTTAACTGAATGATTATGACTTCGTTAAAAGCCAATGTTTAGAGGACGATCCGATCTCTAAATTAACAATCGTGAAAACTAACGATTAGTTTGAGGGATCCATTTTGAAAAATATATCGTAAACTTTTTAATCAATTATTGTATCGGGAAAATATTCAACCTCCGTTTTTGGTTTGAGATTCGGGTTTGAGTGGGTATTCGATTCTATATTTTATCCAGTATTCCTTTAAAATGCATTAACACCTCGCAAATTCGTGCAAAACATGAAAATCTAAGTATTCTGAAGGAATAGGGAAGAAATAACATCTGAATATTCGGCAAAAATAACCTCCAAGCAGCTAGGTTACCACAATTATGTAGACCCAACTTGGTTATTCCAATACTATGCGGCAGCAGAAAATATCGGCCGTCCCACCGAAGACATCAACACTATTGTAACGGTACTCCTTTCTTGAATCTTAGAATTAGTTTACACTTGCAATATCAAAAGCTTTAAAATAGATGGTCCATCCCATAAGAATCAGGCATCACGTTGTAGGTTCGCTTCCACATCTTAGTCGAAATTGTCTCTGGTAAAATAACCTGAAAGAAATGGTGGTTATCGCGGCTTAATTTATAAATGATAAATTAATTTTTTTACGAAATGGGCTGCTTTGTCCTACTTTATATCAATTTCTGTGGAAATTATGTTTAATGAATTTTTTTACATCGCGAATAAGAATTTAGGGAATTATTTTCGTTAAGCGAGATTCTAATTTCTCATTAATTTAGGCAACCAAAAATGCTTTTAATAAAATTGACAGTAACAAAAATTCTATCCTTGAGTCTTTATAATCGCGGAAATAATGATTTAATAGCAGAAGGACCAGAATTGGATAAACTGCGTCAAAAAATGATGCTACATCTAAGCTACATACGTAATATGTAGAATATCATTAAAATATGTGAGCGCCTCATTACATAGAACACATTTGCCTTAACATTACAGCTTTGTTATTATCATTTTGAACAAAATGAAGCTTACCTTATTCAGCATTTATTAACGTTATAATAGAAATATTGCCGTAGAAATAAGTTTTGTTGGTTTCATAAAACACTGAATGCCTTTCAAGGTTTAGAGTTTTTCCGGTTATAGTTTAACAAGTTGATTATGCGAAAAATATACAGCTGAAATATTACCTACAACTAACAATGTATGATCATATTTTAATTATTTTGTTTCATAAGAATCGTCTGATCCCCGAGGCTTGAAACATGTTCACAAGATGTTATGATAATAGAATTTAAATTTGCGTTTCACCACACGAAAGATTTCCAAGAAAAATGCAACATGAAACTAAAACAATGCGACAATTTTGCAAAATGTGCTATTAAAATTTAAATTAACTAGGGATACAAAAGCTGCGAGCCTATATTTTAAGCATAAGCAAACCCATTTTTACATGTTTTATGAAGTATTCCTAGTTTAGCCAATTTTATTAACATTGAATAGAGAATTCCTAAGTATTGCCATTTATTCAAATTATGAGCTTCAAGAAATCTTGGCAAGCCGGTCATTGGCGGCCTCTTGACGTCAAAGCCATGTTCAAGTACGTGTTCTCAGTAACCCTTATGACTTTCAATTCATTATTTCGGATTATTAGAAGCTTGCATTATCGAAATTTATACGCTTGTCCTTTCAAGACACTTATGAATTACGAGGGGCATTAAGCTCAAAATATAACGTTCTTTAGACAAATATTTGGACTTGAAGTTGCCAGTTTTGGCAAATGGTACTTTCTGACAAACTATATTCAAGCGATTCACTTTTACAAGATTTGATTTTTAAAAATTAAATTCCTGCCAAAATTCGTTTCTAATAGAAACTTTCCCTTGACGACTTCAGAAATTATGATGAACAGCTAACTTTACACCAATTTGAAAGTTAACTATTCCACTATAATTTTGTGTTCACTTAATTATTTCAAATTTTAAAAAATACTAAAAACGCTTATGAGTTGTAGTAAAACTCCAGAATTTGTTTATTTACATTTTTCAATCGCAGGCTTTAGCCAATGTTATTCTAATTTAAAAGATGCAATTTTAGTAATTAATTCCAAAGCATAACTTTCATTTCTAACACATTTAAACTGGCCTTTATTTTGAAAATCAAATGACTAAGTCACTTTGAATAGAATGCGTTGATTAACGAAGTGGGGCTAAATCGACGATTCAAACTTAAAATACTAATTTATTACAAAATGTTAATTTCGGCAATTTAATTTTTAATTTACTACTTAATGGTGTATATAAACCATACTAATAAAGTCAAGATGCAACTTCGCCGATGATAACCGATAACCTCAACCGATTCTAATTTTCACTCTGCTATAACTCATTTCTATTCAGATGCAAAACAGAATCTTTAGTTTTCAACAATGTTTTGAGTCTATCCATTAAATATTTGATAAAATGACGAAGAGGTTTAAATTTCTGGATATAAATTTTTGTTGAATATTAAATAAACAATTTAAAAACTTTCAAAATTTGGAGAAAATTACAACTTTTCAATTGGCAATCCAAGTAGCTTCGTATCAGTGTTTTCAAGAATTATCAGAACACCCACAAAATTCAGCTTTTTCAATAAAAATACTCGTTAACATTTCAAAAATACATGAAAAGTTACATAACCACCCTTAAAATTATACGTTTCAAATTTTGTAGCATTAGGTCAAACGGTCTTTTGTAGAATGCGAATCCATATTCATCTTAATTACTCGAGATTCAGAAATTATCAAGCAAACTTGAATTTCGAGATATATCCACTCGCTAATACAAGAACTTATTGATCGTTTTATTGCGTGAAAGACATCCATTTTTATTTAACTCAAAAGTAATGTTTTCGAAGTTCAAGATACTTGAAATAAAGTTTAGCAAAATTCTGGAGTCATTTACAATTCCTATTTTACACTTAAATTGAGCTACAATCATACGTACTTTCGTTTAAAAGCGAGCAAGTTTAGAAGTCAAACTACCCAATATCTGTTACACTATAAAGGTGTTTTTAGCACTAATAGAAATATTGAATGGAGCATTAAAACTAACCAGATATTAGCCAAATGACGAAACTTTGCACTTTTTTAAATGTGCTGTTTTTCATAAAAAGAAATTTTTAAATGTTTATTATAGTTATAGATGTTTAATTCACGTTAACATATTTGTAAAAGGTATCGTTAACAATTCATTTTTAGCGCGATTTTCCTATGAATAAGTCTGGCTTACAAGAACTGAAATTTTAGACGGATTTTATCGCAATAAAATGCCGCGGTTTTTTCAATTAAATTTCCCAATAAATTTGTTGAAAAAAAAGCTATATGATGCCATTATGTTTTGCAGAAAGCCATTACATAGAAACATTACATTTTTTTAAAACTCCCATTTTTAACTTGGTTCATGCATCTAGTAAATGATAGCTTCATGTATATAATGGCTTTATCCGTAATTGCACAATTCCCGCTACATACTTTATTTCCTAAAAAAATTGAAATTAAAATTTTTGGAAAAAAAGATTATGAGCAAATATTTCCGTTAAAAAATCCTTTGAATATACGATATATGAAATAATTACAGCCCATTTTTATAAACTTACGCGAACTCAAAACAATGAAGTAACTTACCCATTATTATTTAATTCAGTAAGCAGTTTACTTTTTTTTATTTCTTCTTTGAATGACAGCAAAGAGCTGCGGATAGCCGAAGTGCTCCATTTTTATTCGGTTTCGTAAGAGACATTAATAGAACACACAATGCACCCAGTTTAACGGAATTCAGACATATTTTATAAAATTCATTCAACGAAATCTTGCTTCTAACACACACAACAATGAAAGGAAAATTGATCGATTATTTGAGTTTTTATCAGTTTATAGGGGTCTAGAAATTTCTTATAAATCGTCCTCTTCTTATCAATTTGTGAGAGGAGGCTGTTCAGCTAGCGCGTACGAAGTAGAGTATGAGATATTTTCTAAAGGTTACTCCCTTTTTGAAAAGGATTCAAAAATATTTATCCACATTCTAATCCAAAAGGAACATACTCAAAAAATATAAATATTTTTTTTAAAAAAAAGCAATTAAAAGGACAAATTTAAAAAATAAATCCGCCGTCTTTCTTAAAAAATTAGGATAAACTGAAACAAATGTGCCCATCATTCATGTTATTATGCTGTTATTAGGGGCACTTTCCATTTACAAGCTTCTCCGAGGCATCTGCTAGTTTTTAAGGCGAAAGGAGCGTCTCTTGTTTTGAAGTAGCGCCAACAAGCGCCAAGAGTACGACTTACCTACTCACTCATCATAGGAGCTTGCACAACCCCTTTTTACAGGGGGGAAGGGGGCACATTCATACACCTTACATTTGAAATACGGAAAAACAACTATTCCCGAACAAGGACTCGAACCCAAGACGCCAAGCTCTAGGGGAAAATGCGCGACACTTATGCCAGGACGCCGGCCCTATCATTCATTCAATCAGAAATTATAGGCTATCATTTTATATCCTATAAGCGGGATTTTCGTTTAAGGAGCATCAAGAACACGATGACCGAATAGCATAGGAATCATTGAATGTACACCATGATATTGTTTGGCTTCGAATCCTTGCTAATTCTTTCTAAAATACTCCACTATAGCTTTTTTATATACTGCAAATAGTTGGTAATGTACACTGATGACCATTAAAATTCCAAAACCAATAAGAAATTATGTGACTAACGTTCAAATCATATAAAAGGAAGAAGAGGTTTGGATATACAAATGTTAGCATTTAAGCGCCTTTAGATGACGCAAGGGAGAAACGACATCTGAAGCACAGCGTAAAAGAAAAATTGTGAAGGGAATGTCTCATTTGGAAAGTCTTTGTAAAGGGTTATTTGTTGAGGCTGTTGTGTTGTGCACGGAATAATAATAATAATAATAATAACAAGAATAATTAATAGTAATTGAAGTTTAGTTGAATCTGGATCGTCGGCTATCGACAGCGTGGATTATCGCTCCATGATACCGACAGTTAAAGTGGTCGTAATTCAAAAGTATTGTCATGCGCAAGTGGAATTAACGGGTTGTTTAATTGTTTTAAGAAGCATGCAAGAACTCCATGGTCTCCCATGATTAACGGCTGAGAGGACAGACTTGTTGTGTGGTAGGCCCCTTAAAACCAGGCAACCATATAACGGACCATAGTCGAAAAATAAGCATGTTTCCAGAACGCCCAGTATCCACTCGTACGGTGCAACCATTACTTCGGCTTCCTTTGGCAATGTAATAAAACGATGGCGATTCAAGTGCACCGAAGGAGACAAAACTGGTTACAGGACTGCCAATTAAAACCATTTTGTTTCCAGTCAGGAGGTTTGGGACTCTTAGGACACTTTTCTTTAAAGTCTAAGTGTGTTGGTTTAGGGGTCCCTGCTTCCGTTATAGGGATACAGGTATTAGAAGCAGCTTTTAATAACATTTTACAAGTTGAATAAAAATAATTTGAAATATAAGGCAATCTTTTGTGTAGATATTTTTCTCGACTTTTAATTCCATCATAGAAAAATGATTTACTAAGAATTCAGTCGTGCTTAAATTTCTAAAAACTGTTTTTATTCAACTTCATTTTGTTTCATTGTAATATTATCTTGTCTTAACAATACTATAGATAATTTAAAATAAAATTTAAAATCAGAAATTCAGCTTTCAAAATGCAATAAGGTGGTTGATATTAAAATAATATGAACTAAAGTAAAATTTTAAGGCTGAAAAACTAAAAGAAAGTATTGAGAAATTATATTTCGATGAGTTATTTTCACCCGAATGTAGTGAAAATATTTTTCTATACAGGTATTAAATGAAGTTTCAAAAGCATTTTGTCGAATTGCCTCTTTAGATGAGATGTATAACGTTTGGCGTAATGTAGTCTTTAGTTTTGACAAAAAAATTTTAGGAGATAAGAAAATGAGTTGTAAAATAGATTTTTCGAATATATATTTATTTTGCCTTTATTTTTATTGATTTAAATTTTAAAAAACAATACACGAGTTTTTGAAAATAAAAAGGGAAAACTTCCTTAAGAATGCAATTAACAGTTTAAGCAATCTCTTTGTATTACGTTATAAAATTCAAAAAATTGAATGAGTATAGACAATTTATATTTTTAAAAATTTAATACTGAAGATGATAATAAAAAAAATCTTAGCTGAGTGTTGGAAAAATGTTACGAGTTTCAAGATGCCTGTTTTCATATTTTTTATTGAACGGATTTTTTTTATATCTGTATTAAATGAAGATTTAAAACATTATTTCGTCCCTTACTGAATTGACATCTATATTAAGCATAAAATATTTCAATAATATTGGTATACGCTATGTATCATGGTATCTAAAGAAAATTTACGTGCTAATATATGACGTATTTAATCCCCCCCAAAATGAATTAATATTCTAAAAGTCGGTTAAAAATTAGACGAAAAATTGGGATGTTTTTCAGATTGATGTCAAGGCTAGTTTATATTTAAATGGTTTGGAAATATAAATCTTGCTTCACACTTATATTATCAATGCATTAGAATAAAACACTTAGGGCCAGCTGTAAAAGCACCTCGTTGTTGGGGGAAAAAAGCAAGGCAATTGCTCAAAGTAGAACGATAGAAAATTTATTACTTTGGCCCATGGAGAATAACTTCCCTTGAGCTTGGAAGAGTCCATATCTCCCAGCGAGACTCAGAAAATCTGAGTTAAAGAGGGTGCAACTTGAAAAGTGTTTGGGTACTAAAAAGTGAAAACGGGACGTTAATATAACTAAACATCCAATTATTAGCTAATTAACTTTTTTATAACCGAAAGAAGTATCTGAATATATAGAAAAAATATCCTAGTTTCAAAGTAGTAGAACTTTACAAAAGCTGAGACCATTTCCCAATTTCGATTTTCCTTGCACGCAAACAGGCTGAGAGAACCTGTCAAACAAAGTGTAGGAAATTCTGAATGTTCATGTCACGTAAATATGAGTGGGTGAAAACAATAGGATGAATTCTTATTGTTTGTCTCGGATTCTTCGATTATTTATGTAAAGTGAGTGGGCTGGAAGTGAAGGGAACCTTTTATACTCAACATAAGCTTAAAAGGCGTGAAAATGCATCCTTTTATATCACGGGCTCGACAGGTAAAAAGGGATGCACCAAAATATTCCCAAAGTTTAAAATCTTGATATTCTTTTATGTGTACTATAGATTTCAAACATTTTTTTAAGTTTTCTAGCTTTAGAAAACTTGTGTAATGTTAAGAGCAACTAAAAAATAACGTAAATTTAACATGAACAGCTAAAAAAATTCCTGCATCTTTGAATTCTTCGATTTATTTGTCTTCAAAGATATTGCAAAAAAAATGAAATAGGACATTAATGCGACCAGAAACCTTTAAAAATATTTATTGCAATTTCGACTTTAGCAATTTGAAATTTTACATGCATTAAGAGTAACACTATAAGAGATGATACACAAAATTTTAAAGCATTATATCAATTTATTTATGAGTTGGGGGGGGGGGGTAATACAATACTTAATAGCGATAAATAACGTTAATGAAAAATGTTCCAGGCTTTTCAAATTTGTTCAAAAGCTCTCCAATTTTTGTTTAATCTAACCCTTTTGAAACAAAAGTTGGGATTAATCTTGAAGTTTGAGTACAAAATATCAAAAATAACCAGTATAATAATTCAAAACTACTGATTTTTTAAAAGAAGTGTAAGTATTTATGAGTTATTACAGCGGTTAATCCCAATTTTTGTTTCAAAAGGGTTATAAATAATAAAAATTTGAGCACATTTGAACAAATTTGGAGCGCTTGGAACATTTTTCATTAACGCTATTTATCGCTATTAAGTATTTTATTAATCCTCCTAACTCATAAATAAATTAATATAAGGCTTTAACATTTTGTGTGTCATCTCTTATAGCATTATTCTTAATGCATGTAAAATTTTGAAATTGCTAAGGTGAGAATTGCAAAAAGTCATATTAAAGGTCCCTGGTCACCTTAAAATGACAAACGTTGTGCTATTTCTGTATGCGTGGTAATCTTTCAGGAATTAGCATTTCAATTATTAAATCAATATGAATAGTGAGAGAATGACTTTTTGCCTTCAAATTCGCAAGACAGCAAAAAAAAAATGTCCAAGAATTCAGTTTACTTTGTTCCTCTTTTTTATTTACTTATTATTTTAAATTTTTTGTTCTATATTTAGATAATTTGTCCCTTGTTTGCCGTCTTTCTATTCTAACACGCCATATTATATACCCTTTTCTAGAATTTAGAAGAATGCCAATCGCTTTGGAATGCATGTAACTACGTCATATTCACCTCGTAGAGCTTAAGAATCCTGGGTAATCTGAGTGACCACTTTCACAGCATGGAGGCAGAAACTATGAATGAGTCCTAATAGTGATAATGACACAAGATACAACCATCACAATTGGACAGAAACTCATCATGGAAACTGATATATTTCTATCTCAGAACCTTATTATACACCATGGAAGCGAGAACAAACCAACATACCGGAATCTTCTGATTCTCCTACATGAAGGTGCTCCAAATGGGATTAAAGATAGATGTGGGTAAGGTTTTTATTTAAATTTTACTTTTAGTATCTGTCAAACTAATAAAAAAACTCGTATTTATGGCATTGCAACAACGTAAGAACTGTTTTAATTATAAACAGAAACTATATTAATTTTAATTAAAAACTAAAACAAATACTATTTTCTATTGTTATTGCCCGTGAATTATCCATTCATATTTGCATAGTATTTCCCAAATTTTATTGAAAAATTAAAAACTGTCTAATGCAATATTCAAATATTGAGATTTTATTCAAAATTATTTGTTTTGCTTAGCATTATATCTTCTAACTTTCAATCAATAGTGTGGCTATAATTCCACTTAACTCAAAACCTTTCATCCTATTTTAAGGATGAGTATAATTCCTGCTAAATATTAAGTCGAGCTAAAATATGTTAAGCAACACTTAAAAGGCAGCTGGTGGTAATCCAATTGCTTTAGTGTACTAAGAGTTTCAAAGGTTTAGCGTTGTTTAAGATAAGGATTTTATTAAATATATAAGCATGTATCTTTTCTGGTCTCTAAGCAGTATTTTTTACTGTTCTCTGAAAGCTTGATTATTTTGTAAGTGTGATGCAGTTGAAGATATATAAAAAGGTAACCATATATAACCATGGTCATCATGAATTTTTTTAATAAATAAGCATTTATATGCGTTAAGTGTGTGTCATCTTCATATGAGCTAGAAGTCAGACTTCTGCCCTTGGGTGCTTAGGGGTCCATACCCTCAGAAACTACTGCACTCCTCCTTCCGTTTTTAAACGTACACGTCATCATCATCAATAAAAAAAAATTAACATTTTTGGCAAAAAATGATAAAAAATTATGTCATTTAAAAATATGAATTATTGAACCTTCTCTTCGAAACTGATTCCAATTTTACTTTACCCAGTATAGGATGCTTTTATAATAAAATTTCATCGATACGAATTATGTACTTTTCTGACAGAGATAATCATGGAAGTACTAGATAAAGTTTTATATCAAATTTTCTTGTCAGATTCGTGATAATAAGCACCAGAAATGTGACCAAATCACATTTTTTCACTGTTTCTCTCTTAATATATGCAACATGCATATTACGTATTTATATCAGTATAAACTATATAAACCTATTTAAATATAAAAAAATATACCACTCGGGCTCTGACTACGCATTTTAACAATAGTTTTATTCTGTTCCAATTCAATTTCGGACTAAATTTTTCGCAATCACATGAACAACTTTCATTTAAACACTGCATTACAACTTTCAGATTAGATTTATGCATATGTTTCTCTACGTTGTATTATTAAGTGGATGCTTATCAGACAGATTGCTACTCAGTTATTAATTAGTCTGGAAAATACAGATTGCTCTTGTGATATCATTTTCCACTCTAGACTATGATGGATGGCTGCTTTCAGCACTTACAGCAATGGGGTATGAGAAAACAAACAAAGGAATTTTGGGTTTTTTAATGCTGCTATATTTCTAATTAACGAACAAAGAAGCACAGAACTGAAATTTTGAGATAATACTAGTTAAAATAACTGGCATATTTCAAGTTTTAACCCTTTGAACGGAAATGACGAATCCTGCTCGTCATAAACTTTCCTGAACAAACTGAAAATGATAAGCTGGACTCGCCAGAAATTATTGAGGTTTGATGCTTTTTTTGAGAGAGAGAAGTATGTGCAATTCATATCGAGTCTAATGCTTTGATATACTTGTGTATATGCGTCTAGTTACCGTAAGAATGTAATATGTATAAATCTATACGTATAGATGTTGAAACACGTACTTGCTTTCGTTTAAATACTATGTGGAACTGTAATTTTTTGAAAACGTTAATGAAGAATTAACCGACCCTAATTATATAATATATATATATAACAATAAACAGTAATATAAATGTGTGAAACAAATATTATTTTTAATAATAACAAATTATTTGAGTAACAAAACCGTAAGTTTCTATATCAATCCCTCCACTTAAAACTAAGGAAAATAAATCGTCTGCCAGAGCAGTGGTGACTAAAAATATTATGCCTGAAAAGATTTTAACCCCTTGAACGACAATTTATTTTCAAAGTCAAAACTTTTTTTATAAATCACATTACAACCAAAGCAATAAAAGTAGTACAACGATTATCTAAACATATGTATTGAAATAAAAGAGAAATTTTAAAAATAATGGTACAAGTCTGAAGATTTGCCTAACAAAGGGATACCAATAAATTTCCTTATTTCAAAATTCTGTAAATTAAATTTTCTTAAGAATTAATAACACTATAAAAAATTACTAAAAAATGAAATTGGCATCACTGGCCCGAAAATATTTAAATTTTTAATAACGCGCTTTCTTCTGCTTTTCTGACTTATACATTTAAGATTTTCTGTAGCCTATTTTTGATTTTTTTTCAGGCTAAATTCAAAAGTCTAAGATGATTATAATTTTTAAATAGTCAATGTTAATACAGAATAAAGTAAAAAATTGCAGAATTTTCAGTTTTGTCTCATTTTCACTTTTTTGACGTTTTAAATATTGTAAAAACACTTTTCTGGTAGCAATAGAATAGATTTTATATAAACCAAAATCAATTTTAGAAGCAAAATATAGTTTCAAATTTGCAGGCAGAGTTTATAATTTTATTATAAAAGACTACGAGACTTCAGAAAAAGTTCCTATAGTAGATGGAGTCTTATCATTCCAACATACCCGAAGATTAAAAGTAGCAAATAAGATAAAATGTTTAATATACAGAAAAAAATGCGGATAAATTTTATGCAGATTTTCTGACAATACAATAACTTGTAGAAGCAAAGAAAGAGTACTTCTTCCAACCCAAACCACTAGCCCGATTTCTTTAATTTCTATTTTATATTAATACTCAGCACTCCGAAATACATCATCAATGGTAACTTAATCTCCTATCCTTTCTGAGAGAAATCTAAAGCACATTAAACACTTCTTCATTAAACATTCTCCATTATAGAAACCTTGATAAAGTTCTTGAGTCAAAACATTCGTGCCTGTTTCCCCAAATTTTATTACATATAAAATATGTTGGCTTCTCTGACACCAACTAACTATAGTTACCTTTCATTTGAGAAAAATCATAGTAATACTATTTAGCTGTATATTCTCTATGGGGGAAAATTCTAGACAAAAACTCTCGTCTACAACTATTCTACCGCTTTCTCCAGTTTTTATTTCATACTAAAAGTCTGCCTCTTAGATACGTTATTAATGAGATCATCGCCTATTCCCTTCCTCCCCCTAGCATTTAAAAGATATTCAAAAATGAAACTTTAAGAACCCTCTTAGCTTCAATAACGGCTTCACAGCTTACACTGGAATTAAATTTAGTTATATTAACTACCCTGTTTTGAAAAAACAACAACACTTTAACTATTTTATGAATCACTGTCAGATGACGAGGATGATTCATAAGACGGTATCTCTCTCAAAACTTTTGCCCCTCATAAACAGGACAATTAACGTGCCTGTGTTACCAGATCTAACGTGAACCAGGCCTTCGTAATCCTTTTTCGAAGGGATAAAATCAGATAATTAAGAATCATAAGATACCCTACCACTGAAGATAGCGATCAACAACAAAGAGAATTGTTTTTAATAGCACTTCAATGATACGAAACTACCCTCTATAAATTAAGAAAGTTAAATAATACCAAAAGTTTCTCTCTATGCTGCCAACTGGTACAGAGCGAATGTCCTTTTCTTCACTGGACACGGCCCATTCCTGACATACCTACACAGATTCTATCTAGCCAACTCTCCTTACTGTAGCTGTGGGGAAATAGGATCTCCAATTCACTATGCCACAGAATGCCTACTCACTCTCATGGCACATGAGAAAGCCAGAAAGAAGTCTCGAAGAAGAATGGTACAGGAGAGTTGCATCAAATATTCTTTCACGCGGCAAAATCAACTCCATAGTAAACCATATTCATAAATACCAAGACCTCTTCAAGACCTATAATAGTTGAGGCAAGAATTCCTCTTGTGATAATCAACCGAAATTATAACTTAAAAAGTCCCTCAGAAGTTAAGATTTTTCCTTTTTTCTTTTTCTTTTCCTAGGCACCGGGGGCACAGGATAACGTTATGTTATATAAATTAAGTGAAACGAAACTAACCTACATCTCCATAAATTAAGGACAATTCAGATTCACACGGAAATCGAACTCTAAATTACATACATCACCCGTAAAATGACTACACACATCTTCAAAAATCATATGCAAACTGCAGGAAGCTACCAGATGACACCGATAGTACGTCACAATGAAGAGTATAAGAAAGCGATGCATAAGGAATGTAGGCAAAGAAACGAAATTGTTCACAAGTACTTTATAAGTCTTTCAGTGCAATAACACGATAGTTAAGACACAAAAGACGCAATAGGATGATTTTTCACGTGGTTAAATTATCGGTAGTCTGGAATATAGGCCTACTCAGCTGAAAGTATGGGCGCATAACTCGTTTTTATAGATGACAACTCCGTCCTAACCGTGAAAACATCTTAAATGAATGCGTTTGATTGAAGGATATCGCCTGTATGGACTGGCGAGCATTCTTACCAGACTTGAATCCAGTAAAGCATGTGTGGTATATGCTTAACCGACGAGTTGTAGTCCATCAACCAGCTCCTGCAAGTCTACCGTAACTTCGAAGAGCATTGTCTGATAAGTGATGTAATAAGTTGTAAATTAATAGTTAGTATGCTTAGGCAATGTACGGACTGTATTGCGTAATCTGGGAGGCATACTACGTACAACCATCATACCATTAACACTGTGCGGTCGGTAAATTTTTCGTTTGAAAGTATTGTATTGGCAGCTGAAATGTCTGAAATGGCACAGTCTGAAATGTCTAGCTTTCTGTTAATCTCAATTTTTGTGGAGTGATCGTTCGAGACGTGATCATGCCGTTACAGCGGCGACACCGACTTCTACGACAGATTACAAATGCCGCCACAGTGGCGGCACCGACCGCAAAGAGTTAATGTAATATTGTTTTCTGTCAGTTTTTTTTTTCGTAATTTGTTGCTGAGAGCAAAAAAATCGCAATTTTTATTAATGATATCAAACATATGGCACCTTTTTTGCTCTTTACCTTTTGTTTAAAAGATAGGCTTTACAAATAACTAATTTATTTTGCTTCTCTTTTTTCCCCTGAACTCGCATTATCTTTAATTTAGGTATATGAGTATAAATAGGTATGCTTATGTGTATATTGGATAGTGTTCTATTATATAAGTGTTCATGTACATATAACATAAAATATGAGTGTTATTTTTTAAATGAAAC
Source organism: Argiope argentata (assembly GCA_026289955.1). Taxonomy (NCBI): domain Eukaryota; kingdom Metazoa; phylum Arthropoda; class Arachnida; order Araneae; family Araneidae; genus Argiope; species Argiope argentata. The sequence continues at coordinate 722,279 of JAOUZG010040121.1, forward strand.
CTTTATTTATATCCAAGTATGGTGCTTAAAAGTCTTTTTGTTGAAGGATGAACAAATTATATCAATTAAGCATAAGATGAATATCAATTTAAGCATAAGATATTGCGTTAAAATTCAATTAATATACCCGGTAAGCTAGATGATGGTTAAAGGAAGTGAGTCAATATCCAATGGAAAATATTTATTGACTTAACCAAGTTTTTCAATACATTGTATAAATTAGAATCAAATTTTGTTACGTCACAGTCTCAAAACAAGCTTAACTATACATGCCATATATGAGCATTCGAATCATCACGTTATTTCTCTTACGTAGAGACAAAACATCACGTTCCTTCCTCATTTACGAATTTCGGAACCAGCTTAGATCGACTAATTTGATGTATATTATGTTAACGCAAACCATTAAAATATATCCTTAGATCAAATATTTCTTGAGTTTTAAATATATATTCATGTAAAACATAAAGTCACAGCTATCGAAATTCAATAAACAGATATCAAGCGAAGTTAATTTTATTGGGAAGTTTTATCAAGCAAACGTTCGGTTAGTAATCTTTAAGTTCAGAAAAATAGCTAATTTTTGTTCCCAGAACAATCAAGATTGTAAAAGAAAAGGAAGAATAAATTTCAAATATTAAAGATTTTACGAAAAATTATTTCATCCATTTCCTAGTGCTTTATTAAAATAAATGAAATAAACCAAATTTTTCTAAATTTTAAAGTTTTTATTAATTTAATTATTTATAATAAGCACATGTTGGCCCCATTTTTATGGGGTTTTTTCAAGATTACTAAGATCCAATTTACATAATTGAGCTTTTGTATTGAAACTTACACGATTGATTATCATTTTCTTCATAATCATTTTTTTATTTTCGTAGAGCATGTATGTTTTATTCATAAATTCTGAATTGGTTTTTATAAAGTCTGCAAAAGTTATTATAAAAAAAGATTTAAGGACAAAAAATTTATTTATTACTATTTTGTCTTCAGATCATTGAATATCCTCTGACATTGAATAATACGCTTGGATAATTCCATGCAAATGAGGCTTACCCTTTATTTTGAAATTATTTCTTAAAATTAATAGTTAAAATTTAATTATGAAATCATCAAGGGAGTTGAAATCTGAATTATGTTTTTTTAAACATGTTAGAATTCATTTAAATATTTTTTTGTTTTTTATGCATATCGACGTTGATAATTAATTTAATTAAAACATTTACAAAAAATGTGAATCAGAAAATATTAATTTTCTAATGTCTCGCTAATTAGAACTGACCTTACACTAATAAAATATTTAATGACGTAAAATGTTACATCAATAATTTAGGGTTGAAGTTGCCCACGTAATACCTTTTGCGTCCTTTTGAAATTCCATAGGTCTGCTTTAATCTACCAACGTGGGTTTTCAGAAACCAAATAATCAGCTTTTCAAACTTCCGCCTGCGACTCCTACTCTTTTGTTGGAGCATTCGCCTTTAACATCAGCAAACAGTCGTTGATCAGCTTTTCAACTGACTTTTAAAAAAGAAATCAAAAAGAAGAGGATGTTTCCCCTCGAACGCTAATTATATTAGTTTCTCCAGGTGGTCGTCTTTATTTCTGTTCCAAATAAACATAACAAAGCTGCATTAAAAAGAAAACAAAATTGTTGTACGGAAAGGTCTTGGCACAAGAGAGTGATTTTATTCATCTGTACTTTTACAGGGTAATCGGTAAGCATACATTAATTTGCTTCGTATCTCATAATTCACTGATGAAAAGAGAAACGCCATAGAAATTTAATTTTTAGATTCATGTACGCAGTGATTTTAATGCTTGTTTATGGAGTTCAACCTCCCCTGATGTACATCCCAAGCGAGATAAACAAACATAATTAAGGAGAGGACTGAAAATAATCCCTAGTTAAATGAAATGCGTGACATAATGCTGTTCTCCTTTTTAAGCAGAATTATTCGATTATGCGCTTAGAAAAATTATTACTTAGAAAAATGATTTTATCTGCTTCTTTTATCCTGGAGATTTCCCAATTAAAAT
>JAOUZG010040121.1:746462-759936 GCA_026289955.1 Argiope argentata
TCCACTCTGTCTTTAGGAATAGCAGCATACGCGCTCTCTTAATACGTTTGTGTATCTTTCTAATTTATTATGAAAATGGCAATTTATTATATTTACCTCTTTTAAAATTGTTTCAGTATATATATATATATATATATATGATTTTTAAATGAAAAACAGTTTGCAAAGTCGTCGCTGAAATCATGGAGAAAACAATGGGTGAACTTTTTAATTTCGTTTAATAATAGGATATATATATATTCGAAATAATAGGATATATATATATATATATATATATATATATATATATATATGTGAAATTTCTTAAGGTCAATACTTCTATGGAACACACTTTTTGAAAAAAAAAGTGAGAAAAGATAATGTATGTCATCTCGCCCAATACACAAAATCAATCTGAATTAGAAATATACACTGTGGTACTTATATATCAGAAAATATTAATAAAAATGCCTACTTAAAATTATTACCATACATTTCAGGATAAGCGTAGATGAATAGTTAAATGCATACATTTCAACCTGATACTGCCGAAAAAAAGTGATCCATAAAGTCAATTTTTGAAATAAATAGGATTTGATATACCACTTTTTTTTGCTTTCATGGGATCAGAATTCATGGATTTCATGATCATGGTGGGTATCAAAACCTGTCAAACATTAGATAACAGGTGACCAGAGTATTTTATAATTTTACAGTCAGCCAAATAACAATTGTTCCTTTCACACGCATATTATCTATCCCTTTTTGACCTTTTTTGTTAGCCTAAAAGGAGCATGTCCTTTTTTTAGCCTAAAGGAATAATTTTTATTTTTATTTTTTTAAGTCTGTGCTTCCCGCCTGTTTTGCAATTTCATCTGGTTCAATAAAGCTTATTTTCCTTGTCATCATATTTTTCTATTAAGTGTTTTTCAAAAACTATGCATCGTGAGTTTTGTGCTCTTTGGACAACTTGTAAGAACTCAGAACGAATATTCTCGTCCGATGGTATCCAAAAATTTTCTGTTTGAATAATTTCTATGGAAACCTATATTTCCTTTTATTTTCTGTTCTCAAACCTTTAAACGACTGTCTTGGAGATATTTTTTAACATAGATGTTAAGCATTTTGGTTCCTTTTGATTTTTGAATTTACAAACAATTTCAATCAAATTCTTTTGTATTTTCTGTAAGTCTATTATATTTTGATTTGACAGTTTTTTAGAATAAATTCTTATCGTGCATTTCTGAATAAAAGCTGTTGAAAAAATTTATTTTTATAAATATTCTTCTTGTTGAAAAATAACTATTTTTTGACTGGAATGGTGAAAAACTCTTATTTATTATACCGGATTGATATATTGTACATTAAATAATCAAAATAAATGTATGAAAATATATTAACAATTTTTGTAAAATTCTTAAAACTTTTTAATATACAGGAAAAAAATTGAAGCCGATTGGTAACAATAAAATACATCGTTAAAGCATCTCTGCAAAGCCGATGTCATTAATCTCTCCGTCGAATACTAAACACAAGAGATAAATTGTTTTTTGTTTGTTTATTTTTTGAATCTGTAAACTACTATAATATTTTCCATTCTTAAACTAATAAACATCAGCTATTTTATCTGCAATTTTTGCTTAGTTTCATAATTAATTTATTATGAGGACATTCTTTTGGAAACTATAAAATTATTATTAGGAACGGATTTCTATTTATCTTGTTTTTCTAGGCCTTTAATCGAGTTGTACCCAGACCATAATTGAATTGACTTAAACCACTACTCTAAATCTCATATCTCTACAACCTAAAATCTCATACAACACCAACGCAATAGTATTTGCGTTCCTCCATGATATACGCATAAGAAATAGAACTTCACTAAAATTATGATTTTAAAACACGACAGGACACTAGGAAACAGAAACTATGTCGGTATAATAGCGTGACTTCTCTCATTTATATTACCCCGTCTTTCAGCCAAAATTAACTAAAGAACCTCACGCTTCCAACTGGGCGAAAATATAAAGTGCCCATTTGGACAAAAGAATAAAAATTTGAACGAAATCCTTGTAAAACTAGTAGCAATTCAAAGTACTTAGGAAAAGCTCGGAATTTACAGCGTTGGATAAATCCATCGTATATCATTGTTAGATTGAATCTTGTTTTTCTCCCTTTCTTAAAGGTGGGTCTTATCTCTTATCTTTAGACAGTATTCTAAAGCAGGATACGCAATGAACCAGGAAATGGCAATTTCCGTAAGCAGGGCTCTAGATCTCATTTCCGGAGAGAAATAGGCTTCTAGGTTAAACGTAAGATACGGATGAAAAATGCATGAAGAGTGAAAACAAGATTCCATTGCAACAAAATATTTTACAATATTATATTCTAAATATCACTTTAGTTCAATTCAACGCAGCTCGCAGTAGTAAAAAATAATCAATCAGTAGATTTGATTGTCTATAACATTGGAAGAATCTAAGAGTCTCTTTTATCAAATCTGCAAGCCGGTTAAAAGAAGAGAATCTTAAATTTCTGAATTGCAGTAAAATTATTGAATACCATCCAAATAGACAGTATTTTCTCTTAAGTAACATGAAGACGTGGTGGTTAGGAGGTAAAGAACCAGTTTGAATTGAGAGATCTCCAAGCTTCCCACTACATTAAATCTCAAGGTCATAAATTAAAAGTCCTCCAATGAAGTAGTTCGGGAACTTGAATTGAGTTATTGTAGGTTGTCCTTATCATCTGACCGTAATTCAAAACAATGAGATCTATACCAAAATAATCCTATTCTTCTAAATTATACCTTATTATAAATAAACTGGACTGCACTAAAGTCACAAAAAAGTATTTGGCAACCGCATTAGAGTGGTCATTTTCCAACCTACAAAACTGTTTATCGTAAATTCAGGGTTTAAATGCATTACCTTTCAATGCCCAAACTAAAGTTCTACTGACTTCTAACTATAAAGTCGGTCAATTATTTGTTTGTTTCTTTTTATTCATAATTTGAACAAATGAAGTCGCTATAATTTGGTTTGATTTAACGGCAGATTTCTTAGACATTTTACATTCCAAGGATCTGAGATGGGGTTTTCAGTGAACTATGATTTAGCATTGCTGACCTGCAGTTGAACAATAGCATGACATCTGAACCGATTGAGATATAGCATCTAGTTCAGGTACAGTCAACTGGTTTGATTTGTTTATCCAAACTGTTAAATCTATACTCCTTTTTCCCATAGCTACACGTTTATTCAAAATACATCTCTCATTTCTGACGACAATCCGATAATTAAAGTGGTAAATAAACAATGCTTTAATCGAAATACAAAATGAAAATTAGTTGAGAAAATATATTCAATTTTTTAAACACTCAATCAAAAAATTCGGAAATTTTTAGAATTCAGAAAACTGAGGGCCTCACTTTTGATATATTTCAAAGTATCTAGTGTTTGAACTGAGGATGAAAAGCTTCTGGAAATGGTAGTTGTTTCTCGCCATCATGTAGGTACATGAAAAGGGGAGGTTCTGGCTCCTCTCATAGATGACGGGGCATATTTCCTTAGGGAAGGGTTGTTAAGTGGCCGGTAATGGAGTTTAGGATTCTACCACAGTTCCCGCCAATGTTGCTAAAAATGCAGTCTGATCATTCAAGTGTGTTCATGTGCTTTCCGACTAGTCATGGTAACCAGTTTGTGGTTTAGACTTTTCGATATTTTACATACCTTGTATCACACCTGAAAATTGCCAAAACGATCACGATTATGAAAATTGACTTTAATGCACTATTTAGCACGTATGGTGCAATTACCATTCCTGGCAAGAACTATGTTCTTTACCTTAAAAATTAAATCATCCAGAAGTTATTCTTAATAAATAATACATGAAAGGAAAATTATTAGCACACACTTTGTTTTAATAACATTATTGAATAAAAAATATTTAATATGCTGTACATATTTTACTAAATTCCAACTCATTTTATTGCCACCAGAAATATGTTATCTATTTTGCTTTGAACACTTAAAAATGAGAATAAATTTCGCTGGATTATTTTACAAGATGACATCAAAAAAGTAAGTTATTTTCTAAAACAAAACACTTCTGATTTTTCAAAAATTCCAAACAAAATGTTTCCGATATGTCAAATCTCATATACTAAGAACTGTACTAGTCGCAAGTTTTATTTTTTATTTTTTTATTCAGTTTCTGAATAATCGTTATTTTGAAGCCAAGATCAATTCAAGGAAACAGACAGCAAAATGAAACATGCTCAATAGTAAAGAAACAGATGGCTTTTATAAAGAAAATGTAGAGATTTTGAAATCAAAAGCAATGCAACATCTCAAAGGTAGGATGAAAGACAAGTAGCATTTGAGTTTATGACCTAGATAAGCAAGCCTACGTGTTTGATTCTTTAAGCGCAAAAAATGGAAACTCGTAAATCCGATTGCCGAGTATGTCAAAAAAAATAATAATAAATCAGAATTCTTCCTCTACCTGATATGTTATCTGACTTTTCGTATCTTTGAAATTTATTTCATTTCAGTAATAGTTAATACAAGAATTCTTCAATTTGATTGAATGAAATAGTTTTTGATTCAGAGAGAATATTTCAAGTAAACAAGATGTTTCTGGTATTTCTTTTATTTTTTAATTTGATTGATTCTTCTAAGAGAATAAAAAAATTTAGGACAAAATAGAGAAGGAAGACCTTGAAAAGAAAATGCTTTTATATGCTATATTAAAGAATATTAATATATGTTTGTAAATCTCTTATAACAAATTCATAAAATATATATTTCAAATCTCTCATAAAATATATATTTGTAAATCTTTTATAACAAATACAATATTAAAAAGCATTTCATAATAGACAATGGCTTATATAAATGCTTCTGTTTGTGATAATAATTAACCTGTCTTTTTAGAATTAAAAAAAGACCTTGAATTGAAAATGCTTTTTTATTCTTTAGGGGAAATAATATATATTTGTAAATCTCTTATAGCAAATACATTATTAATATACATTTAATGACAATAAATGGCTTTTATAAAGGCTTCTGTATGTGAGAATAATTACTCTGTCTTTGTAGGGGTAAAAGTAAAAAAGAAAAGATCTTGAATTGCAAATGCGTTTTTATTCTCTAGGGAAGGTAATATATATTTGTAAATCACTTAAAACAAATGTTCTATTAATAGCCATTTAATAAAAGACAATGGCTTATGTAAATTTTTCTGTATGAGGGAATAATTATCCTATCCATCCTATTTTTTTATGTCCTTATATCTTCAGGATTAATTACTTTTGAAAGCCAAAAATATCCTACTGAAAGCTAAGAATGATGTCTGCAAATGTCATATCGTTTCTGTTCATTGTTTCTAAGGAGTTTTTGCAACAGACCGATGGACAAACAATTATTTTTTTTGTTTCATACTAAACATTCAAACAAGGATTAAACAGAACTATTAAATATTAAAGTAAGTGAAATTTATTGCAAATTATTGGCTTTCTTAACTATAATTTCTAAAGTCAATCTTTTATTCAGGTTGTTTTCAACTGCTGACGAGTGACTTTAAAGCCACTGTGATTGAATAAGCCACAACCATTAATGCGAAATACGTAATAATAACAGGAAGAACGATTATTGCAGAATATTATGAATAATAAAGTTATGGGTAATTTGGGAATTTTGAAATTACACTTTTTCAGATTATTCACTTAAACTCAATCATCACAGTTTCTAAAAAAAGTTTTTTACTGGATTGACAGCTTATTTGCGATTTTAAGTGATTTAAATGTAAGTGTGGCTTTATTTATTGGACGTACCTGATGAATTATAAATAAATTCAAACATTAAACATATTTTAATTGAAAATCTGTAAAAAATATTTCATAATAGCGCTCAACTTTGATCGATTCCAGCTGTAGAAACGTGCTCGTGACGTGCTCGCTTTAGAACAGATGGAGGGGTGCAGTAGCTTCTGAGGGTATGAGCCCCTGAGCACCCAAATGCAGAAGTCTGATTTCGAGCTCATATGATGATAACACACACTTATCACATTTGCTTGTACAGCCCCTTTTTACGGGGGGGGAGGGTTCATTCACTCACCTCACAGATAGAACACAGAAGAACAACCATGGTCTGATAGGGACTCGAACCCAGGATGCCCAAATCACGAGGAAGATGCGCTACCTCTGTACCAGGAAACCGTCAGCTATAGAAATAGGAAATATAATTAATGGGTATGGTCACTACTAAAATGATTTTAAATTTTAACTTAAAAATCTTTCATAAATTAAAATGCGAAATATGAGATTAATTATTAATATATTGTTATTAAAAATGTACCATAATAAATAGAAAAACTCTTTTTTCAACAATATTACAAGCAAAATTTAGAAACATTAATCTCATTTGTATTCATGTGTAAGAGTTTTTGTAAAAAAATGACTTACAATATATCATTTTGTTTTGTGATATATAAAAGTAGTATCTGATATATAATTTTATGGTAAGCACACACAGAAGGAAATTTAAAACACAAATTTAAAAGTTTTTGAGACCATAATTAGAAAGAAAATTTTTATCAAAAGTATAACCTTTAAAACAAGATAGGTTTTATATTAAAATATAAATCAGCTTGGGCCGCTGATAGAAATATTCTAAGAAAATTTGAATTTAAATTACATTTACCGCATATCTGAATATTTAATGAATGTTTCAGAATTCTCTAATGTTATTTCTTCAATTTTAATATTACAATCATTGCCTCGGGCTTTTACGATTTTCTTTTGCCACCATATCTTTTACTTAAAAACACTCTATTATTATTAATAAAAGTGTTTGTTAAAAGCATTTATTTCTTTACATCTACTTTTTAGTATTAATTACATTTCATAATTCCTATACTGAATACACAGTTTCTTACATTGTAACATTTTAAAATTACAAATTATATTATTGGTCTCTCAATTATTAAATTATATTTCTCTTGTTCAATATCAGATGGCGCCACGCGTGAGAAGTCGATTTCTTTTTAAAATTTGTGAATAAGAAGACAAAAATAGTCTTGAAGTCTGGAGGTGAAGAATAATAAAATACTAGAACATCATACGAAACATTTAAATGTGCAAAATTTCTGAACTTTGGCATTTTAGGAAAGGAGTGAAAATCGGTTTCAAAATTTCCATTTTACAAACACGAAATAAGTCGTGCTAAAGAAGACGATATAATAACTAATTATACAAATAATAATTAACAAACTGGTCATTGGTTAAAATACCGAAATAGTAATTTTAAAATACATCATTATTTTTATTTCAGATCAGTTCTTTAATTGCTACCCTCTCTGTTAATTAAAAAAAATTTTAGTTCACAATACTAATTAAATAAAATTTAATTGCACATAGTTTTAAATTTTTTTAATAATTTTTCTCGTGGAAAATAAAATATGCTGCACTTCACAAGTCATTATTTTCCCTCCATAGTTTTGATTACTATTATAAAAAAGATTGCGAGGGATAGTTTTTATGTTTGTATACTAATTGGTTTCTCTGAGTATTATATTTTTATAACCAAGCATTTTTAAGTTTAGTAGTGGGGTACCATAGTTGCAAATTTATTTTTAAATAGAAATAAAAAGCTCTTATCATCTAAAAACCGAAGTTAGCGGATTTATTTTTAAGCTTGTGAAATTTCATAGGAATTAATTATTTTAGCATTAATTATTTATTCTGAAAAATAAAATAAAATTTTTTCAATTATTTATTTATTAACATGTGTAGGTGCAATGAAGATGCTGCCAATTATTTTTCATGCGTAGGCGTTTTATTTAAATAAAAGTAAATAAAATGTTTTGAAATTTCTTGGGAAAAATTTATTTAATATCTTTAATTATATACTTACTGCCTAACTGCAACACTTTCTACGAGCATTGTATTTGTACTGAGTTTCTGTTATGATAATTCAAAAATTATTCAGAGTTGAACATCATTTTACATTGAGATATTTTTAAATATTACCTTAAAAAACTTTTAAAATAAGAAAACATGTGTATGAATTTGAAATAATAAGAAAAATTTAGTGTTAAACTTTTGTACTTTAACTGCTTTTAAAATATACAAAAAACTTAGATGTCAGCAACGAAAGTGTTCACGTGTTTATTTTGTTCTCAAGTAAATTTAATATTTTCTGATAATTATTTATACAGTCTCTATCTTTCTTTGCGCTATCTCATTTTTAAAAGAGAAATTTTAACACATTTAAGAACATAAAAATTGAATAATCTATTTTAGAATATAATTAATCAGTTATATAAAATTTTAAACCTCCATCTCTTGCCTGTATTCATTATAGATTTTATAGATTCAATGGTGAAGAAAATGTTGTCTATATTAAGGGTCACAAAAAGTTACTGATTTGTCCCGTAGGAAATACAGATGAAAAGAAAACATTTGGTTGATACCTGCGAGCAAAACAAAAATCTAAGGTTTTTTTAAATTATAAAATGAGGAAAAAACAATGCTAAAATCTCAGAAAAACACGAGATTCCTCGTGCCTTTTGGACAGAAATAAGAAAACAAATTTAAGATCTAACCCTGTAGTTTCTCACAAAATAATCCAACAAATTCTTTAATAAAGAGTTTTCTTTCAATGAAGAGAAAAACATTGGTAACCGTAAAAAATCTCAGCCTGGTAAAAACCAAGCAAGCCTCCCAAAAAAACCTTTTATAACTGCAGAAACCGTAACCTGGTAGAGACAAACAAACTAACAAAAAACTCCTGAAAAAACCCTTGAGAACCTTGATTTCCTGGCATGACATTGCCGAGCATTAGTTTCGAAATATAGGTATTTGATGTGAATTTAATGTGACGATTAATCGCTGATATGTAATTAATGCATAAGTATCCAAGAAGCCAATATTTTCCCAAATATTAAAACTAAAATTTGACATAAAGCGTACCATAAACGTTGTAGATCAAACGTTATATTTTTCAATTCCTTCTATTAGCTCTCTCTCTCTCTCTCTCTCTCTCTCTATATATATATATATATATATATATATATATATATATATATATAGTTCAAATTTTCAATCGGTTATAAAATACTTTTTATTCATCCAATCAAGTTCAAATATTTTTTTACTTGTAAGAGATGACATTTGATATTGATACAGTTTTTTCAAATATTAATTCATTAATTTTTTTAATTAAAAACAAATTTTCTCACCTTTATAGTAGTTGTAATTGTTAGGTCGGGATAACCTGCGACTTCGAGCCTGGTCACAAAGTTCCCCTTGTCGAGAGTTATACCACTCGGGATACTGAGTCAAAGATGATCGTTACTCAGGGATCAATACCCTCAGAAGCTACTGCATCCTCTACTTCCATTGTAAAAAGGAAAACGAGAACAACAATTGTTATTATTTAATAAAAAGTAACTAAAATGAAAAATTTCCTAATATCCAAAGTAGGGATTGATTTTTTAAAAAATTATTTTTTTATATTACTTGTTCATTACAATTTCGATTTGTAGTTGCATGCATTCGAAAGTACTGACCGACGTACGGTTCACTCATAGATAGATTTTATTCAAAATTTGAACAGAATTTGAAATTCAAATACTATAGCTGTGGACTTAATTTTATCTGTCTTGCTCTTTACATTTTGTTGTTATCGTGTTCACTTGAAATTGCCATACTTCCTCTGAATTATGGCTCCTCCGTAGATTATTTTTATCTATTCCGGAATTTATTGTTCATTGAACCGGCAAGAATTTTTTCCTAAAAACATTCCCACATATTCTATTATAAGGATGCTATTCATCTCCTTCAATATAAAATTATGGATTTTGGCCTAGCCATAAATATCAAATGTGGTCAGATTTTTATTTTGAAACATTAGAGTTGTGTTCTTTATAGTATAGTATAAAATCCGTGGTTGTGCATTAATTACATGATATTGAGAAACAAGAGTCACGAATCTTTTCCTCGAATCCATAGTTTTTATTGAACCTAGTGCATAATTTTTGGATTTTTTTTCACCATTTATCGGTTGCATATGGTTACTTGGCAGGTACTAGACAACTTAATATATTTTTGGACGCCTTATTTTGATTAATCGGAACCAAAATCTTGTATAGAATTATAATGCAGTCACAAGATTGAATTTAATATGCCGTTGCATTTCTGAGTTACTGCGTTTACCTGCTTGTTGTTATTATTTATGGCACTTGACAAGCCCGTTGACGAACTGTCTGCTATTTAAAGTGAGTGTGTAGTAGTTGATTTGAGCCAAGGACCTTGACTTGAACCCGGGACTGACAGATCCCATGAAAGGCGCGCTACCTCTGGGCCCGGTTGCCGGCTTAAATCAATGTAAAAGTAGGTATCAACGGATTATTCCTAAATCCTGTACAAAATTACAGTTGTAGTTGTAAGATCAAATTTCAATCATTTTCCCTTATATTTCTGAGTCACTGCATTTACATGCATGTAAAAGAACGGATGATATATACATTTTAGATGCTTAACCTATGCACTAAATTTTATTTAACCTCATTTTCTAGTTAACGTGTTCACTTATACTCAAACAACCGAAAATACAGACTTCCTCAGGAAGGATTTTTGTTCAAAATTTGAAAGACATCTGTGAATTTAGTATAATCTCTATAAACCAAAATTCATCCATCTAGTTCAAAGGGATCTTGAATTCCATTTTCATAGAAAGATAGGCAGGCATAAATCTAAAATTTTGTCTTTCGGGCTCATTGTGGAATAGTAGAAATTTCTGACGACATCAATAATTTCTCTGTATACTTTGCATGCGAGAAAATAAAAGGAGTTCTGATTTGTAGAAGGAAATTTACTATTTTAGTAATCTGTATATCTTACAATGCATTAGTTGCATACCAAAAAGATTTTTTTGTTATGTAGAGAAGTGCATTTTCCGATATACAACTAATTAAAATAGTAAATCCCATTTTCCCATACAGTATACTTTTTCAATAAATATTCCTTTTTTTTAACGAAAAATAAAAATTTTAATTTTCTCTACTAAAAGAGAGCAAGAAAAGAAATAAAGCTATTCCAATATAACAAGAATTTTTGCATTATGACTCTATATATATAAGCCTAATTCTCATCAGAGCGATATACAGTTATGAGAAAAAGCAGGTAAATTTTTCACTTTTTATTAGTAGAACGGCTTAGCTCATTTAACTTTTATTTATATTCAGATATAGAAGCTTCTTGTTTGATAAAATGTTCACATCGCAAGGAATGTCTTAATAATAAATTAGGCAACTATTTAGACTTTCATACATTTGACAGATTTTATATGTTTAGAATATTACAGATGACAGGTATATGTTTAGATTGTTACAGATGACAGATATTATATTTTTAGAAGGTTACAGATGACAGATATATGTTTAGAATGTTACAGATGACAGATATATGTTTAGAATGTTACAGATGACAGATATTGTATGTTTAGAATGTTACAGACGACAGATATTGTATGTTTAGAATATTACAGATGTTTTATGTTAGATTTATTAGACAGTTTTTTATCATACAAAACGCATTTTGAATATTGGACACTAGTCCATTGTATATTCTTTTTAATTTTTTGAAATTATGAATACGATTCCTATTTTTAAATTTTTTTATTAAACGATAATTAAGAAAAGACAGTACTGATGTCTGTTATATCTCCTTCATATAAGTATTTTCTAAAATATATGATGCTCAAAATATGATCTTTAATTATCTTTTTTTTAAATCTTCGTAGATATAGAATATATTATAATTAATAAATATAATATCGTACTATTCATATGCCTTTAAAAGATAGAAATATATTGGTACTTTTTTAACTCGAAAAGAAATACAGTTTTTTTTCCTTAAATTTTTCAAGTAAAAAATCGTTTGTATCATGGGAAAAGCAATTTCCTTTTTATTTTTATTTTTTAATGTGTCTGTAAAAAATTTATTTTCTAAGACTTGATACCTGTTCATATAAATCATAGAAAAATCACAGATAAATGATGCAACATATGACAGTTTATAAAATATTACTTTAAAAATCCATTTGTAAAAAATAACTAACAGTAAAATGCTTAACATTATTTCTAAAATAACTTTTAGAATTGAAAATATTTATTTTGAAATACCTGATAGTGGTTCATATAAATCATAGAAAAATCACACTTAAATAATACAACATATGACAGTTTATGAAATATTATTTTAAAAATCCATTTGTAAAAAACAACTAACAGCAATACATTTAAAATTCTTCTCAAAATAACTTTTAGAATAGGAAATATTTAACTTACCATTATTTTCGATAATACCTAGTTTCTTTTTTGTTTATTTATTTTACTTATTTTTGTAATTTTGGGTAAAATCTACTGCCTTTCTTCTGTAAATGAAGCCTAACTTTTTTTTATGAAGTACTGCAGTTGAAACAATGACTTTTTAGTATAATCCTGGCTAATACCTCATTTGTTCTTAAGATGCATCTATTAAAAATTTTATACATCATGCTCTTGCTATTTCTAATCTTTCTAACCTCATAATTATTTTGTTCTAATAGTTTTCAGATCAGAAAATCAGCCTTTAGTACGAATTACCCAATTTTTTCCATTTAACTAAATATCTAAAATCATAAAAATATGTTTCTATGTAATTTTAAGAAAGTGTGCCTGTAAACATAAATTATATGCTTTTGAACTAAGAACATAGAAAAAGTTGGTTAGAGAGTTAATGTGAATGAAAAATTTTGGAAACTCTTCATTCCTTGAATTCATAAAATGAAAAAAACAATAAAAGTATTAATTTTATAATCACTAATCTAAATTCAATTATCAATAGTTTTTTATTAATAGTCTCATTATTTCATTCCTAGCCATTTTTTGCATTTAGCTGAATCTCTAAAATCTTAAAAATATTTTTCAGTGAAATTTTAAATAAGTGTACATGTAAACATAAATTATATGCTTTTGAAGTAACTAACATAGAAAAAGCTGGTTAGCGAGTTAATATGGATGCAAAATTCTGGAAAATCTGCATCCCTTAAATTCATAAAATAAAGAAAAACGATAAAAATATTAATTTTATACTCACTAATCTAATTTTAACTATCAATAATTCTTTTTTTTATTAAGTCTCATTATTTCATTCCTAAAAATTAAATACAAATACAATACACTTTTCTTTCTACGTACTTCATAAAAAATTAGTAAGGAAAATTCTATGAATAAAAATATCCTATATAAAGCCAAAAATGATATTTGAAATAATAATTTATTCATCTGTACAAAACTTATTACTTTATTATTATTTTCCGAAAAATAATATGTCTAATATTATGAGCAGTTATATTTCTAAGAAAAAATCAAATTATAGAAGCGGATTATGATAAAAACTTGTAAGGAAATTTCTATGAATAAAAATATCCTATATAAAGTCAAAAAG
>JAOUZG010040121.1:759946-775448 GCA_026289955.1 Argiope argentata
AAGGAATTAGAAATAATAATTCATTATCAATACAAAACTTCAGTTATCTTTCCTAGAAATAATATGACTAGTATTATGAGCTGTAATATTTCTACGAAAAAAAGCAAGCTATAGAAGCGGATTACGATAATTCTGAGCATGCAGTTTTCGCTTCAACTCCCCTGGGAGGATGTAAATCTTGGTATCGCTGATCGAAACAGAACAACGCAAACAATCGTAGTGCGGAAAATACCTGCGAGCTAGACTTTCTGGACAGAAATAACACGTGCTCCTCTACCCAGCAGGGCGAGCAGTCATTTTGAATTCGGCTTCCGTTTTCACTTTTACTATGGCTCTAGAATATCCAAGAGGGAACCCTTTCGTTGATCGTGGGTCTCCGTTTTCTTAGAAGAGAACAATTTGGGAGAAGTCTGCTGGATAGTATTCCACTGTCCTGTCACAAAAAATAAATTGACCCTCAAAGTCATTGAGTGAATTCGGCTTTGTGTTCTTCAGATGTTTGATTCTATTGAGTCAATGGATACCATTGTCGTTCTCCAGAGCTATTTTGTTCCAGAAATAATAAAAGTGAATTTTCTTCGTGAAAATCAGTCTGAGAAGTTATTTCTTTCTTGGAGAAACTTGCGTCTGGAAATCTGTCCAAAGAAAAGCAGATGTGAAGAGTGGGATTTTCTAAATCTTGCGGAAAAAAATTGTTATTAGAGTTTGAAAAAATATTGAGAAAATTAGTGAAATGCAGATTGTAAAAGTTAAGGAGACGGTTGACACTATTAAGAAATTTTGTCAATTATTCCCTTAAAGTGATAAAATTTTTACGCATATGCATTAAAATATAAATACGTCAAATTTCTTTTTAAAAAACTTTTTAAAATCAAAATTGTTTTTAAAAAAATTAGAAGCTATAATTTTTTTCAAATTTCAAAACATATCAGGCGATTCAGTTTTTTTTCCCATTATTTTTTCCTTATTATCCAATATAAATTAATTTGGAATAAAACTGTGTATAATTTCATATTTCAATTAAATGCTAATTTTTTTAGAAATATTTTTATGCACAGTTATTAAATTTTCATAAGAGTTTTATGTTTTTAGGAACTAAAATTGACTAAAAATCTCCAAATATTAAATTCAGAACCCATTTTCTTTTAATCTTTAATCAAAATCTTTGTTATCAGTTCTAAAAGATTTCTTCAAAATTTAAGACAGCTGGGAAAAGATAACTGGGATTTGAAAGAAATTTAAATTCAATTACAATATTTTTTTGAACAGTATATCTCGTAAAACTATTTTAGTTGAATATAAACATGGTAAGAAAATGATAAAAACAAAATTTCATATTTCTCAGCATTTTTGCTTATTTCAAAGTCTATTGTCTCCTTAAATATATTCAAGATATACAAAGAAAGAGAAATATAGTCTTAAGTGCTTTCACGTTTTAAAAGCCGATGCCTTAAAAACTGCAATTCTTATTTGTAAAAGCATTGAAAAAAATCAATCATATCTGATCAAAATAATAATAGATTAAAAATATGCAGTGGAAAAGAAAAATATAAAACTAAGAGGGATTTTTTTGAGAAAATGATGTCTTAGAAGATGCTCAAATATTATCAAAATTGAATTATGTTATTTTGAATTTTGTGAAAGTGATTATTTTTACTTTACTAACAAAAATCTTCTGAAAATTAGTCACGTTTAAATTAAATGCAGAGTCTGAAAGTAGTGAATAGAATATTGATCATTTAACTTTTTTTCAAAATTTTTTTCTCTGAAAGGTTTTTCAAAGAAAGCAAAAGTGAATGATGCAGTTTTGAATCTTATAAATAAGGCTGTTCTTGCTATTAGCAAAAACGTTAAGAAAATTAGTCACGTTGAGGTCTATAAGAATTAAATTATTTCAGAATAAGTGAATAGTGAGAAGAATATAGAATGGCGTTAATTAGAATAAGTCTGGAAATATCCATAATTCTAATGATGACTTTGTTTGATCAAAACTTGAAGGATGTATATTGAAACTAAACCCTTTGGTGTAAAGATAATTTAACTAAGATATAGTAATACTTACTTCATGAGCTTTTGCAGTGGCAAATATTGAATTTTATATCCTTGAACAGCGATTCAAAAATTAGCTATCTTTTATCTTTTTAGAGTATTTTATATTCGTTAGCTTTTAAAAAAAACTATTCTAAGAAAAACGTTATGGAATTAACTAAATAATGAATAATATGCAAATTATACTAAAAAAGTAATTAAACAGAAAAAAGATTTTTCCTTCCATTTACAATGTTTAAATAAAATTTATGTGTAAAAGGCAAAATATCTATATAATATAATAGGATCATTAAGTTAAATGTGATGTGAATTGAAATATGATTATAAAAATCAAAATGCCTACGTAATATAATAGGAGCATTAAATTAAATAGGATAAAAATGTGTGATGGGAAATGAAATATATTTTTAGAAATTCAAATGTCTATGTAATATAATAGGATCATTATGTAAAGTGTGATGAAAATTTGTAATGTGAAATGAAATATATTTACGAAAATCAAAATGCCTATGTAATATGATAAGAGCATTAAATGAAATAGGATAAAAATGTGTGGTGTAAAATGAAATATATTTATAAGAATCAAAATACATATGTAATATATAATAGGATGTTTAAATGACATATACTTATAAAAATCAAAATATATATGTAATATAATATGCATCTCACATAAATCGTCAATATTAGATTCGTTTTTAATAACTTTATATACGTAAGAATTTTATAACGCATTTAGGCATTTCAAATTAATGGTAAAACGCCATTTCACTAAAAAAATAATATGTTAACCTTATGCATAGTTTTTAAAATAGTGTATTTGTAAATAAGAATGAGAAAATATTTTAATTTAGTTCCTAAAGATTAAAAACTACTAATAGAAATTATTAACAGTAGAAAGATTTTGTGCTGATCTTTACATAATATTTTTAATATATTTAACTAATGGAAAAAATCTAAGATATATAATTATAAGCATCAGATTGAAAAAAAATGATTCATGATTCCTTTTCTTGAAATTTTGGATTCTCAAGGGGTTCTGTTTTTAAAAAATCTTCTAATAGTTCAAACTGAATAATGAATTCCTTTACCTAACTTTCTTAAATCTAGATCTGCAGGTTAATTCTCTAATTGATTTAACCTATTATTTTGAGTATGAGTTTGATATATAACTGGAAAAAAGACATGTACTTAAATATTTTAGCGACCATTTAGTAAACATACAAAATTCCAATGGAATCATACAACATGCAAAGTAACTGAAACTTCATTCTAAAATATATTATAAGAAATTCAGGAATTGATTCCTAATCGTAATCATTACTAAACAATATGAATTCTCTTTATTCATTTGCTGTCGTGTGTTTAAAGGCAGTAATATAAATTCATATTAAATAAAAAAGAAGAGTATTTTAAATAATACTAATAATAATAAACCAACAAGTAAAAGAATTTTTTAAATCCAAAGTTCGGCAAGGGCTTAATACCAAGTGCGAGATGAGAAGGATCTAGGTTTGAAACCCGTTTCCCCCGAAACACATTATATTCATCAGTCAAATGTTTTTGATCATGAATTGTCTCCATTAAATGCATATTTTAATTCGGCAAAAAAATAGGAATTAAAATAATAAATTAAATAATTTTGTTTACTCTATTGATTTGAAGGTCTTGTGCCCATAAGTTATGATATTGAGAACCAAATGTCCTTCGGTTGATGAAGTGAAGCCTGGTTACTAATTCAGGTGCCATCGTCGTCATCTTACCAGGATTCACAATTGCGAGGTCTACCTCAAAATAGCCCTCTAATTGCTTCAAAATGGGATTTAAATGTAAGTAAATTGCTCTCTCTAAATCAAATCTGTCTACAATTGCTTTCTTTTTATTCTGCAACTTGTTGTTGTTGTTTCTAATTGCACTTTACGTGGACAAGCTTTGCTGATGCATCAGTGATTTTCAAGCCGAAATGAGCGTCTCTTGTTTTGAAGTAGTTCCAACCTGGGCCAATAGTACGACTTGGCTTCTCACTCATCACGTTCGCTTGCACAGCTCCTTTTTACTGGGGGACCCATTCACACCTTATAGATTGAACACAGAAGACCAACCATGTTCAAACCGGGATGCGAACTTGAGATGCCCAGACAATGGGGGAGACACGCTACCCCTATGCCAGAACGCCGGTTTTCTGCAATTAAAATCTTTATAGCTTTAAATAAGCGAAAATTCTTCTAGAGAATCAAAAAATATTTCCGTTCCCTGCAAATCATTATAAATTGGGGCTGCGACTCCCTTCGACCGCCCTCGGAGTTATCTATATTTTCTTACTTTATTAAAAATCAATACAATCATGAAACGTAGAGTAGTAAAAGAAGTCTATAGCCTTATATATATATATATAGAGAGAGAGAGAGAGAGAATGATTTCATGGTAGAGAAATAGTTCATGGAAGGAAATCAAGGTCAACTATATTAAGTTACACATTCATGACCCCTCTACACCATACCAATGGAATAAGATGGCATTCCAAAATATTTTGATAATACAAGAAACTGCTCGGATTTTGCCTGAAGTTGACCGGTAGGGTTAGACAATCCGAGCTATTTTCTCTCAATCCGTTCTCTCCCAGCTCTTTGGATTGAGCCCAAAGTGAATGCTGAACACAGTTAGATAGGAAGTGGATTTTCCTTATAGTATATTTATTCAGACGACGTTAAGGGACTTGCAGTGAAACTAGCATTAGATGATAAGGAATTACAGACTTAAGAGGGTGTGTGGAAAAAATTGAATGAATCGTGAATGATCGACCTAAATGAATGAGTGAAAAAAAGAATGCTGTGAATCTTGAATCGTGAATTTGAATCTTGATCACTTAAATGAATGGGCTAAAAAATGGCGAGAATTTGTAATGGTACACTTAAATAAATTGGTGAAATAAAAAAGAATGACGTGAATCTTGAATGGTACGCTTCAATGAATGGTCTAAAAAAGAATGGTGTGAATCTTGAATGGTACGCTTCTATGAATGGGCTAAAAAACAATTTTGTGAATCTTTAATGGTACTTTTAAAGGAATGGGTGACAAAAATCATGTTATGGAATGGGATACTCGTGATTGACCGTCCAAAATTGATGCGAGAAAAAAGAAATGGGGTAGATTGTGAATGGTCGTCCAAAATGAATGGTTGAAAAAGAGAATAGTGCGAATCTTGAATGGTACGCTTCAATGAATGGGCTAAAAAATAATTTTGTGAATCTTTAATGGTACTTTTAAAGGAATGGGTGACAAAAATCATGTTATGGAATGGGATACTCGTGATTGACCGTCCAAAATTGATGCGAGAAGAAAGAAATGGGGTAGATTGTGAAGGATCGTCCAAAATGAATGGTCGAAAAAATAAATGGTATGATTCTTTGAATGATCAGCTTAAATGTATGGGCGAAAAAATAAATGGCGTAAAAAGGAATGACCTTGAATTACCGGAATAAATAAATAGAGGGAAAAAAGAAATGGCATAAAATGGAGTAATCCTGATAGGCCAGCAAATTTGTCAAACTGTGCGCTGAAAAATATCTATGCCGATATGAAAGATCTGTATCATCTGTCAGAAAAAATATTATGCAAATTAATACCTTAGGGTAAATAAAACTTAAATTATCCAATAATAGTGTAAACTTCTAATATTTTAATTAGTAATAATAATAATAAATTAAAATATCAAAATAATTTAATAACAATAAATAAATAAAATAATTATAATAATGATTTTATTATAATAAATAAAATAATTATGATAATGATTTTATTATTAATAATAATAATAATAATAATAATAGGCAAATCCTATGGAGAAATAATTTTACTGAGACTGGGTGCGACATTTGTTTTTCCATTAAGAAAAGAATTTGCATATGTTCTATCAGTAAGGAAAAAATTATATTATGATAAAATTCAATTTTTGATTGAAAACTGCACAAATTTTACTACACAGCGTGTGTAACCCCATTGTCAAAAAAATGAAAGTGGATAGACAGATCATATGTATATACAAATGAGGAAAAGATTATTTTTAATAAAATCAATTAATTATTTGTCAAAAAAATCGATAAGACAATGCAGCTATGTTTTTACTTAAGCCATCATTCTTACTCAAGCCTAGAGTTTTTCACCGAGTTACGTACTAGTTTTTGCTGAATAATTATTAGAAATAACGATATTTTATTGAAATTTTTTGTTTGATTATTTATGCTCCACAAAATTTAAATAAATGAAGTTAAGAAATTCCTGGATCTGCTGATGCTACACAAAGGCAAAAGGTCATGGATTGAAGTTATTTTAAACTGAAAAATAGAGTTAATTATACAAAACTAGAAAAAGGTGGGAAATAATCTAGCACAAAGACAAGCGGAATCCTTTGAAACCCCACCAGCATTCACAAGTGACAAAGTGAAGTAGATTTTATCTGATCGTCGCAAGCTTCAAAGAGAAGTTCTTGCTCGAAAACAAAAAGGAATGGTTTCTTGAGAATGAAAGAGGAGCATGTGATAAGAGCCGGCGATCATTCTTTGGAACGAGATTGGATGAGATTCTTAATCCGGCAGTAAAATGAAACTAACTCGTTCATATAGAAATTCCAATAACTTACTTATTTGTTTTCTTGGAATTCAGATTTTTTTATATACATGGGAAAGAAGGCAAAAAATGACGGAAGCAAAAATATATTTTTTCGATTGATTGTTATGTTATTTATGTTTTTACTAAATAATTCTCTTATCTATATTAATAAAAATGGAACTCGAAATGCGTTGCTAAGCGCAAAACTAGAGAAAGGCTCGACCGATTCGGCTAATTTTTATTTTAATATTTTCGTTAAGGCACGAGGATGGTTCTTATGGAGAGAAAAAATGAAAACACTGCGAGGAAAATAGTTAAAACGACACTTTTCTTACTTTCCCGCCAAAAATCTTCATTTCCTTCCCCCATACCAACTGAGTAAGATAGCAGGAAGTAATAAATTATCATTTGTTTAGAAAGAAATACGCGAAGTCAGTTGGTTTTCATTCATAGATAACGGGATGTTTAAAAAAGAAAGAAAATAGTTGCTTTTATTATTAGTCGGTATGAATATTTAATCTATGCCTGCTCAAAATAAAGTCTGGACAGGGAAGAAAAAAATAATAACAAAGGGAAAAAACTGTTTATAGAAAGAAAAGTAGAGAAGAAATAAAGGATAGAAAAGAAAAGTAGGGTGTCTGTCACCATTATTTCGTCTGTTCGAGGCATTTTCCAAGCTGTTTTTAAGCTTTTGCATCTCTTGAAAACCAATTATGTCTTTATTTATTTAGTGTGTTTACATTTATGAAAATTTGAATCTCATTATTCTATAAAAACGTAGAATTTTAGACCTTTCCCTCCACCATTTAAGTAAAATATCAATTCCGGGACAATCATTGCTCGGATAGAAAGAGAAAGATGAGTAGAACAATGAACAGAACATCTGAAGAAAATCATACTAAATAATACTATAAATGAATTATTTGATTATCAAAATTTGTTTGGTTTAAATATATTTTGGTAAAAAACCTGTTATGAGACACAGCTACATAAAATATATGAAAATTTTAGCGAGCATTAATACTGGCGAACCGACTGGTCGCCAAAGGCGGCTAGTAATTTCTATAAAATGAGTGGGCGTTTCTTGCTGATTAATACATATGCGAATTTTTCAAATAAAAAAAACTTATCTTTTATGCAAATCAATATGTATATTATGGCATCCTGTATTTGGGATACAAATAGATGTTTCTAAAAGAAATTATGCTTTAAATGCGTTGAACAAAAGCATTTTATACATCAACTTTTATAAGTACACTAAAAATAACCATTTTGCTTCAATAAGTATCTGATTTTTATTCTTGTGTTTGTAATTCATTTTTTAGAAACAGTATGGAATATTGTGATATTTCTTGTAATTCATTTTCAGTTGCCGCCTTGTATAAAGAACCAAAAAAATAATTGATCGATTAATTAATAATTCTAAAATTTTCAAAATAATGTTATGTCATCGAGAATACAAAACTGTACAAAATTTATAAACTTAAAACCGTAAGTAAGTGAGTGAAAAATGGACTGTAAAATTTTTTCTTTACAAATATGAATTGAAATCGAGCTAAATGTAAGCGTATAAAAAATCAAGTCAAATATTTTTTCAGCACTAAAATATAGAAAATATTCATCATAAAAAAGTACAAATATATATGGAAAACCTAGAAGATATTTAAATCACAAATTGGAAACAAAAAGCTGTAAAAGTGACACAATACTATTTGTATATATATACTTTCTCTAAATCTTCTAAATCTAAAATATATAGAATTTTTTCTTGATATTTAAAATGAATAAAAAATAATAGTGATTTAAGTTGATTTACTAACTTACAAAAAACTCTACCTTGCTAAAAGAAGCTTTGTTTCTTTTTTAAAAAATGTATTATGTAGATGCCATTTTGTTGATTAACTATTTTCGTATGAATACATATAGATGTTGTAAGGTAATGAAATATTTTGAATTATAATTTCATCACGAAAGCAATCTATCTCTACTCTAATCAACCTACAGATGATTTTACCATTTTTTCCTTTCACATTAACCCACTTAAAATGCCCAAAACTAGTTAATGTCGAAGGGCAAGAATAGATCAATTCAATATAAAAAAGAACCTATTTTTTTTCCATACTCGTATAGATTTGAATAGAAACATAAAATTTTTGAAGTGAAATAAGAGCTATTGAAAATGAGTTGTGACGTTTCCAAAGGTAATTCAGTGACAAGCAATACAAAACTTACATTTCCCCCTCAGTCCAATTCTTTTATTACATTTTTGCATAAAATTATTATGACAAATGGCATGCTTCAGTTACTTTTTCGTGCCGTCTTGCATACATTTCGAATCTTTAATGAATTTATAATTATATCCCTTTCTATTACAAACTTTATTACACAGAAATATAATTAAGCGTCTGGATTACGCTCATGGATATCTAAATATATATTTAACTCATACTTAATTCAAATAAATGAATTAAATGTTCATTTCTTTGAATGAACTATAATCACAGTTTTCCGCGATCATATTAATTAAATTCTATATTTTAGATATTTTCCTTGTTTCGTATATACTTAAACTATATATAGATAAACTAAACTTAGTTAATTATTATTATGCAGATATAAGATGCGCTTATACTTTTAAGCCCATCATATTTCAAGGAAATACTCTATGCTATTGCATGCAGCATTATGGGTTTTATGACAGAATACATATAGGAAGAATCCAAAGAAAAGGTGTTTTTAACTTCCTTATTATCCCGTCAGAACCAATTATTATGACATAAAAAGCATATGAAACCTTTTTTATGTTCCATATGCCTGTTTTGAAAAGTGTTATATAATTTATGTTGTGTACAACTCCTAAATGTAAGTATTTGGCAAAATTATCTGATAAAACAAATCTTAGTGGTTTCATAATGGCTCTATAAAAGGATAAATACAACAATAAGTTTAAAATATAAAAATCATATTAAGTAAAGAACATTTTATGTAATACATAACGAATATGGTTCCAATGATTTCTTATTAACTTCAGATAAAAACGAAATAAAAGGTTTTTAGGTGTTTTTTAAAATTATTTTTTGTTTCTCCTATAGCGTAAAACCATATTCTTATCTTATTTTATCTCCAAAATCTGACATTGTGGCAGAATATTACGTTGAAGCTTTTATTTTGGCACTTTTGGGAAAACTTAAAAAATATGGAAACAATGCACTTAATCTAAAAAACTAAAATCGCATTAAATATATGTTGCATTATATTATATATGAACATAATGCTGTTATTACATAATTATATATTCAGACTTCCTTCTTTATTTTTAACTTTTAATACAACCTGTGATTCGTTCAACGTATTTACTCTAAATAAATTACACTTTAACTAAAATTAATACTGAATTCGTTCGTAATAAAAAAGACGCGGTGGCCTATGGTTAGGCTCTCGTAGATTCGTAGACTTGATTCCAACAAAGAACCATCTTATAAATGGCCCTGATGTACGTTATATCCGTCGGGGTCAAACGTCCTCTCTATAGTTTGGTGCGGAATCTGGGAGAGGAGTGCCAGCTTAGGTGGCATCATCATCATCTGACCATGATTCAGAATCAGGAGGTCCATTCCAAAGTAACTCCATTGTTGCTTTAAAAAACGAGATGTAATATAACTGAACTGAATTTCTTTATCAAAATTGCTTGTTTATAATAAAGTGATCTCTTTAAAGTATTAAAAATAAATCCTTACCTTTTTTCTAGTCTAAAATTTGGGACTTTCTCGTATTCAACTTACTTTAAAATCATTTGTTCATAATTCTTTCAAAATTGTCTTAATAGAATAGAAAAGTAGTATTTATGGATAAATTGAATCGTAATTTTCAAATGTTCATTTCAGATGAAAATCATTTTTCTGATAGCTTCAATTTTCAAATTAACCTAACTCCATAGCAATAAAATATCTAAGTATGAAGCTTACACATTGAATTAGATACAAAAAGAATTATCTAATGTTTTTCTAGCAAAAGAGTTTAATATTCTTATAGAAACCGAATGTGATTTAGAAAAATTCTTCCCCCAGAACATTTGACAAGCAGTCATATACCATTTCAATAAATGTCAAAATATTCCAGCCTTTCAGAAAATGGGAGCGGAGTAAACAACTCAAAATTCATGAGGATTCCAATGGAAAACATCCCATCCATACTACAGCATATTCCCCAATAATTTTGATGGTTCCTACTATTCCTAATTGTGAGAACTAAAGATGATTAGCATAGACTGATTGAATTTGGAAAAGATGTTCTTATTAATATGCATTAATTTAAAAGATTTGTACATGAACACGACAGGTTTGCATTAATAACGCTAAAGATAAATCCATGCATTGCTGTCGGATTTCAGATTTGGAAGTCAACCGTGTCATGTTGATTAATAGAGGATCCAAAGTGAAGGACCAATGATGAAAAGGTAATGATGAAGGTTATGCCACTCTAAATCGTTCAATGCAAGTACTACAGCTGTTTTTCGGTTGTTTTCGAAAATTCAATAAACTTTCGCTGATGAATATACATTTTTTTCGCTATAATCATGAGCCAATAACTAATTTCTAAGTTCTTAAAGATATTTATGTTGTTTCCGAATGTTAAATATTTAGAATTGTATAAAAATTATATTCTGTTATTTCAGTCAATAATTGTAACGCTAAAATTTACAAAATCTCAATCTTTACAGAGTTTTCAGTCCTATTAGTAATATTTATTAAAACATTTTATGCACAATAACAAACCCAAAAATTTCCTCTCTTCTGCAATCACAACTGACCGAGTTATTAAGCTTTAATTTAATTTTTTAGAGTGGATAAGTACTGTTTAAGGAAACGATGTCTTTTAATTGGATTATCTACTTCGAGAGAACTGTTGAAATGGTAAAAAATAGTAATGCGCAACAAATTATTACTAATTCAGTTTGGGGTCACAGAAAAGATAAATATTTTATTTTTTAATTTATTATGCTATGATTATTTTATTATATATTATTAATAAGCGATAGGACAGTTAAAAAATTTAGATTTCAGCTGAAGCAAAATTAACTAGTATTATTTATATTTTTTATATTATTTAAAAAATTCGAATTATTTGTCCATCTCTAATAACAGAACTAATGCTCATGATTAGAATGGTACTCTTACAAAAATGGTAAATTTATTTTTAAAAAAGCTAAAATTATAGAGTAGATTTATCAAAAATGATGAATTTATGAAAAAAGGCGCAAATTATAGAGGCAGATTTATAAAAGATAGTGCATATAACATTTTAAAAGTTATTTCTGCTCTGGTTTCAGAAATTTTATGAAAACATTTTTTCTGTAGAAATTCCCATAGCCTTAATTAAGCTAAACAATATTTTTCATTAAACTAAACCAAAGCATTTATGTATTTTCGAAATTAAATTTATACATTTTCAAATCTACAAATCACAATCTATTACAAGCGATTTATAAATTATCGAGCACGATCTACAAATTAAGTCATTCTTTTAAACCTTTTACAGTTAAAGCGAAAATAGTTTGCTTCATTTCCTTGCCTAAAACATATAAAGTCACATAATACCCTAAAAATAAGAAGAATACTAAAAAAATGTGTAATTTTCAATGGACCTTCAATAAATTTTATATCTAAATAGCTTTTAAGTTGCTTGAAGTTTTCTGTATATTGTAACCATGTATCCTCTTAAATTGAGGATACATGGTTAATTTCGTTTTGAAGTAATTATTCTTTCTTAAAAGTAATTAATTGAAAATGTCATTAAATAATTCCCTTCCTTAAGAAAATGATTATTATAAGCCATTAATGAAATCGCTACTATTAATATTCTGCGTTTATTTTGAGTTTTTATTACCACCCAATTAATATCCATAAAGGAAATGACCTTTTAAGGTCATTCTGTGTCTTTACATAATTTTTTTTTACTTAAAAGGCTTTAAATTTAAAGTCTTTTTCTCTTATTAATTTTTTTAATTAAGGAAACACACTAATTTAAACAATTCTTTGGACCCTAAGACTCATGAAAAGTTTAAGAAATTTTCTGATTGGTGAATGTAATAGTTCCGAAAATCAGTTTGTTGCAAACAGTAGTCCTAGACTTCCGAATACAAGAATTTTGAATAAAATTGAAAGTATTTCTATTCCATTAAACTGTGTTATTGTGAATATTGAAAATAAAATCGATGAATTGTAAAGTTACAAACAAAATCTAGTACAAAATATCTTACGCTGATTAAAAAATGTGCAGGAATTAGAAAAAAATTTGTGCTAAGTTGGTTATTTTTTATTTTAATTTGTGTTATTATTACTGTTATGTAGTAAAAATATACTTCTTCAAGAATCTTTGAAAATATTGTTTACATTAAGCCGAATGATTTGTTGTTACCATGGCCAATATTAATGATATTGATCAAAAGTATGAAGAATTGAATAAGAAAAAAATGTATTAAATCAAATTGGATTTAAAATGTGCTTTGGGTCCATTCTTTAAGATGGGAAATACAGCTCACTCCAAAGTATCCGGTCAAACGTAGCCGAGGGGAAGACCGGATAATAAAAAAGCCGGATAAGCCGGAGTTCTATGAACTCATTTCTTTCTCGCCAACACATGACAAAATTTTTACACCAAATGTATTATATGATACGCATTTTCTCCCTTCTTACTGAGTACTAAACCCTCCATTTATCTCAAATCATGTAGGATGTGATCACGGCCTCGCCCTTTGTAAATCATAGAAGCAAGTCGAGTTAAAATAGTAGACTCTGTACTTATAGATTATATACTGCAGTGCACGTTTCAAAAAAATTAATTTAAAGGATATAAACTGTTCACATTTTGACTCAAATTTGCAGTGTCTAATTTAAATACAGGAAACATAAACAAAATGTTAAATCGTAGGCCTAATTGCTTAAATAATTTACACAAACTGATGTTATTTTTCACTGATAAATTATTATTCAGATACGAAAATGTAACCCTAAGATAAGAGTCAAAACTTAGTTTTTAATTTTTGAAAAAGCCCTTAATCGATTGCTACTTCTGCAACGCCTTGCCTTCCTTATTTAATTAAGATAAAGTTAAACTAGCCCGGATAGAAAGAAACCAGATAGTCACGAACCGGATACGCAGGAGTACACTGTAGAATTTTAAAAATGTATCAGTCAAATTGTCTATTCATTATTCATCATTTTTTATATTTGATTAATTTTGTATGACTACATAATAATGAGGAGAAATGAAAATGGTGAAACTGATAAGAATCGACGTTGTCATTAATAGTAAACATCACTGCCCGCAAAGAGTAGATTATGTGGGCTATTATGATAGAAAGTATAAGCCTGTATACAATGTGGAACAATTGTTTCGCCAATCATAACGTTCTTCAGGGAAAATTTATTCAAAATCAAGTACGAACGTCACGTTCAACCTCACGCACAGAAACACTTTTTGTTAATTCCTATCAAAGCGAATACGGAAAGTAACAGCTAAAGATAGAGACACAAACATTGTTGAGCAAATTATGTGGCTTGAAAACTCTTAAACTGCCTTCTGTACTTCATATTAAGGCACTCCTTGCTTTAAGATTTATTTCAAAGCAGTCCTTAGAATCTTCTATGAAGTGAAACAAGACTCAGGAGGATTCTTGTAATTGCGTATTTTCAAAAGGAATATTATATGAAGTCGGTGATTGATGTTCCATTCTGTCTGTAGATCTATATTCTCAAGGTTTATTTACTAACAAAGTACCTTTCAAAGTCTATTTTGGTAGCTAAAATGTTTTGATGGTTTTTAAAAAGGGCTTTCTGTTAGGAAATAAGAAATATCGTAACATAAAATACTGCTTTTGGAAAATTATAACTAGGCCTACTTGTTAATTTTCTGAACGGACGTAATTCATCGAAATTACTTGACATTTGGTGACACACTTTTTCCTGAGTGCTTCAAGGACAGTTTGCTTCGCTGTAAAGGTTTGTTTCACTAATTATTATACACCCTTGTACACGAAAACATAAGTGATCAATCTTTTTAAAAGCATTGCTGTTTAGCTGTTTCAATTAAGTCCAATTCAATTTCGTTTTATGTTCCTGCTTTGTTCTGGTTATTTCTACAGATCAATGGTTAGTTTTAATAACGAGGTCAATTTCAAGATTCTGTCTAATCAGAAAAATAGGCGTAATAAGGAATTTTACCTAAGGATTTGATCCTGGATTGATAGAAGAACTTGGATTTCTTTCTTTCTCACTCTCCATAATGGTTTTCTCACTCTCCAAAAGGAATTTTTTAAAGGATAAGGAGAACTTATCCTTTTCAGTATTAGTTCTCCTTTATATTGTTTATTTCTTCAACACAATGGTAAACATTATTAACGAGATCAATTTAAAAGTTCTGTCAAATCAGTAAAATAGACGAAATAAGGAATCGTATCGAAGTATTTCACAATTAATTACTAAAAGATCTCTAATTTCTATCTTCTCTCTCTTTCTTCTTCTCCCTAAATTCATAATGGCATTATTCAGACTTTAAACAACTTTTTATATTCCTTTTTGGTTTGCGTCCTACCTTATTATGTTCATTTTTGTTGCGCAATGGTTAACATGAATAACGAGATCATTTTTAAGGTTCTGTCAAATCAGTAGAATAGACGTAAAAAGGAATTTTATCTAGGGTTTTCCCCACGGAGAAACTTTAATCTCTCTCTCTCTCTCTCTCTCTCTCTCTCTCTCTCTCTCTCTCTCTCTCTCTCTCTCTCTCTCTCTCTCTCTCTCTCTGTGTGTGTGTGTGTGTGTGTGTGTGTGTGTGTGTGTGTGTGTGT
>JAOUZG010040121.1:775548-853875 GCA_026289955.1 Argiope argentata
TCAGATGGCTACATATTAAAATATGATAGGATTTTGACTTGTTATATATATATCTAGCTATCTAATGGCATTAGTTAAATTTTAAAATATTTTTTATATTTATTTTTGGTTTACGTCTGCTTTATTCCGTTCATTTTGCTTTACTCAGATTTTAAGTTAACTGCCATATTTGAAATTTAAAACACTCCCACAAAGAAAATGGAAGCAAAACCACTTATAATACTAAACAAAACAAGTCAAAATCGGTAATTCCAGATTCACGTTGCATTCATTTTCTCCAAAACAAGTGAAAAAAACATAGCTCTGATGGAACTACTGTTAAGTCATTCTCAGATGGCTACATATTAAAATATGATAGGATTTGGATTCATTACCAAAAAATTTTGTAACCAATAATATTAATTTGGTTTATTAAAACATTTTACTGTGAATCTTTGCGTAATCCTTTTCATTGGCTTAAATACCTATTTACTGGAATAGCTTAAATACCTGCACTAAATGGGTCGATTGAAGTCCGATTCACATGTTTTAACCTGTCACACTAAATTAGCGAGGTGTAATCTTCCTGTCCGGGTTCCTGTAATCTTCTCTAATTAAACCCTCAGATTGACTAACTGTTTCTAACCCACTCATTTATGGTTTAGATGAGGGTTAGCTGCTTATGTACATAGAGTAAATGGATTCGTGTGTTTCTACTATGTTATCAACTTAAAAACATGATCGATCAAAACTTATCTAATGAGTCTCATACAAAGATAAGGGTTTCTAATACTTATAATGTTTGTTCAGGAATCATATATGAATTCATACAATAAATAAATAAATGCATATATTATTTGTGTGTTTCTACTAGTTTATCAACTGAAAAACATGATCGATCAAATCTTATCTAATGAGCCTAATACAAAGATAAGGGTTTATAATAATTTTAATATTTGTTCAGAATACTGAAAGGAATTTTTACAAAATTTAGAAAAAATGTTTGTCAGATGTTGAGCTAAAATTGTAGTAATAATAATAAGCCCTAATTTGCTTTTATCAGGAACATTTAAAGGTGGATTCATTAAAATAATTAAAGAAATTAATAAATTAGAATATAATTTTTCTATTTTGGATTCATGAAAGAAAAATACCCCGAAATGTACCACCTTACATTATAAGAAAGGTATAAAAAGAAGCTTTCTACAATACATACATTTAAGTTAACAATTATTTCATTAAGATTTGCACAGCATTTGAGAGAAATTAATTATTATTATAACAGTACTCTTCGTATCATAAAGGTGATTTGATAAGAATTATTAGTTAAAAATTTTAAGTTTATTTATTTTCCTATCGTTTTTTAATTTGTAATTATTTTTCAATATTTTGAACATTATTCTGTCAATAAAATAACAAAAATAAAAACAATGTCATTAGCATAACATTAGTGATTTTCCTGCCTTGTGCTAAAAGAATTGTTGGAGGTAGGTTAAGACTTTTCAAATAAAAATTATTAATTTTTTTTTAAAAAAATATTTTTTAGTTTAATTTTTTTTGCATATTTTAGTCTTTAATTTCTACTTATTTTGCTAGAATTTGAACAGTATTTTGTCAATAAAATAACAAAAATAATTATAACTTAAATAAAGATTTAAATGCGCTACTTTTTTAAAATGGATGAAAAAGACAATGAGTGAAAGCGTAAAATAAATACTCCTAGTCCCATTCAGATTCCTAACCCCATCCAAATTGTCGTGAAAATTTGTGATTCTGAATTTTTTAAATTATTATTATATTAAATAATTACTTAAATCATTATTATATTTTTTAATCTTATGCATGTGAAATTGCAAATGATTATAAACTAACTTCCTGATGAAACTAGCTATGTAGCATGATACCATCTGAAAGCAATAATAGTTTTTAATCGATTGAAAAATTTGTAGCAAATAGATGGACAAGAATGTACATACATCTTTATACATAGATGGGCAAGAAATGGAATTAAGGTTGTTGTTTTTTAATTCAGCTTGAATTATGTTTAAAGTTACAAGCCTGTAGCTCATCGGAAAGTTAATTTAAAATCGATTACAAAACTTACCCAGAACAAACAGAGTAGGAAGAGAGTTAATAACAATATTCTTCGTATAACTTTGGTCATTCTTCTGTCTCTCTCAAAATTTGATAAAATGATTAGTTTAGGAAAAAAGAATTTTATTTTTATTTTCATTACTTCCTACATTTTTTTTCAAATCATAATTCTTTATTAAAATTTTTGAAATATTCCTTCTTTTAAACAATATCAATATAAAAAATTGCAAACAAATATGTCTTATATTTTTAAAATGTTGAAACTTTGCCTTAGCAAGAAATAAAAAGGAAGGAAATAATGAATGTTTTAACTAGTTTCTCTTTTGATTTTTATGCTTAACAAAAAAAAAAACAACTTAATGGTTAACATATAATCAAAACCTTTGGAAAAAAATAAAATAATACGAATTAATTTGATTATTTTTGTTAATGAAATTTTATTTCTTTCACATTGAAATAATTGGTAATTTGTTACTGAATCACTATACTTCATGTAGAACGGAAATATTAAAAAGTAATTTTTCAATACTAGAGCTGCTATATTAATGTTGACTAATACACAGTGGCGAAGCAAAGGTAAATAATATTTCCCTTGCTAGAGTATTCGAGACCAGGTATGATTTTTTTTCATGCATTCATCTTATTTAATTCCGAATATTAGTTCACACTCTTCCTTTATATATAAAATTTTCAGTCGTTATAAAAATTTATATCAAATTTTCAATATATATATATATATATATATATAATATAAAATTTTCAATCGTTTACCAAATTTGGTTATATCGTTAATAAAATAATTTTTATTGATCCACTCAAATTCAAATGCATTTTTTAAAACTTGTAGTGAATAATACTTAATGTTAATACGGTTTTTTCAAATGTTTATTCATTAATTAAATTTAATTAATTTTAGTATTTTAAACAGAGTTTTAGCAGTTTACAATGAAACGAAATCAACAGGCAATAGCTCAATCAGTAATATACGAGAATTTCCGAATTTTTCATGTGAAGTGAAAAATGCGAGCTCAATTCTTACGAAAATAAAAAAAAAATTGATAAATTATTTATATATATTATAATTATTTAATAAAAAGTAACTAAAATTAAATGTATCTTTGTTGACCTAAGTAGAAATTGACTTAAGATTTTCTTTATATTACTTGTTTTCTTATAGAAGACATAAAATTCACTCATTGTTTGTGCCCTAGTTGTCCCGTAAAAATAGCATTCGAGACATCTAATCCTCCTTTTCCTTCTCCCGCCTCTACGTCACATCTAATAGGTTCTGAAAGGATTAAAATAATGGAAATTGACTTCAAAATTATTTTAGTTCCCATTTTTAATTTATTCAATTACTGGGGACTCAAGATGAAATTTAAACCACTGTTAAGATTATTTTAAAATTTCACATAACTCAACACTCATAAAAAATTATTTATTAATTGACGAATCAGTTCTGAAAACGAATCTCGTAGGAAATTAGATAGCATTATTAATTCCCATTCTTCAATCATTTGCATAATTAAACTTAATTACAACATATAATTTATCCCGTCAATCCAAAATCTCATATAGTCTCTATGGAAATCTTCCTTTTGAATAGAAAGGCTTGTCCGATTTGAATGAAAGGAATTAGCAGAAGAGACATAACTAATCTTAGTTAATTAAATATTGTATCGACAAGTTAAACAGATTCACTCAACATAACTCGACGCCTTTTAACAGAAATCGCAAAATAAATTAGCTTTCATTCGACGATGGATCTTCAAATATTAATTAGCTTTCGACATGTATTTGGATATATTTGAAAACTGAATAATTTCCTTATCATTTCTTGAAAAGTTTGGATATTTTTCAGTGAAAAATACAGTCATCGCGGTAAAATTATATTTGGAAAGAATTATTTGCCTTTCAAAATTATTTTCAATATATATATATGATTAACATATAAATAATTTCGCTTGAAAGGATGAAAATAATAGGAATTACCTTGAGATTTGAAATTTCGGCTTCTCTTTAAATTAATTAAATATCCCCAGATCAATAGTAAAATTTAAATACCTGCCATGGTTATTTAATTAAACTACATTTGACAATTTTGGTTTAAAGAATAAACTGGCGATTTTATAGTGAATTATATTATTCAATAGTATTATAAAAGAAACTCAGAAGAGCATTGGATAGCATTAATAATCCCTATTCTTCAAAGATTCACATTCTGAAATTTAATTTCACCGAATAATTTGTCTTATAAATCCAAAATCTCATTCAGTTTCCATAGAAATCCCTTTTTGAATAGAAAGGCTTCTCCAGTTTGAATGAAAGGAATTAACCGAAGAGACACAACTAACGCAGTTAATTAAATATTGCACTAACAGCTTAAGACGAATCACTCACTCTACATAACCCTACGCAGTTTAACAGAAATCGCGAAATAAATTAGTTTTCATTTCCCAATGGTTCTTCCAATGTTAATTATCTTTCTGCGTATGCTTCGAAGCGTCAGAAAACTACAAGTAATTCCTTGTAATTTCAGAAGAATATGGATATATTTCGAAGTTTAAACTCGATAAAACTATTTCTTCAAGATTTGCATGTAAATAATTCAATATTAATTATATAACGCCTTAGATGAATAAACTCTATCAAAGGTTGTTTTTAATCAATGATTTATCCGTGAAAAGATCTAAAACTACTTTAAAGCATATATGAATAGTGCCAATATATGAATTGATACTGCTTTGGCGCACTTTGAATTAATAATAAATGAAAAAAAATTATCATTCAATTTATCTTATTGATATTTCACAGGCTTTATGAATGTATTCCCTTAGGAATAGAGTGGGGGGGGGGGCTTAAATATCATCTCCATTCCGTTATCGCCTACCACGATCGCTTCCTGATAATTGCTGGTACCTGATTAGCCATTACGGAACTATAAATCTTACCACTTTGGTAATTGTTAATAGAATCCAGATGAATCTATTTTTCTTTTTCTTTTTCTTCGGCTGAAACGTTTGGAATGCTTTCCTTAAGCAGTAAGTTAATAATTCACAATCTTTGTTAATGTATTACTTTAGGAATAGAGTGGGAGGCTTAAATACCATCTCCATTCTGTTATCAATTACCACGATCACTTCCTGATTATTGCTGGTACCTGATTAGCAATTAAAGGACTATAAATCTTATCACCTCAGTAATTTTTTGTGGAATCCAGATGAATTTATGTTTCTTTCTCTGAAATGTTTTGAATGCTTTTCTTTAGATGTAAGTTAATAATCATTTTCCCTTATTTGTGGTTTGTTCAATAAGATTCAAAAGCTAATGTTATATACCATTTGATGCAGTAAAAGTGATTTAAAATGACGCAATTTTTTCCCTTAATTTGTAGTTGTAGCCTTGGTGACTTACTTTCAGCTAAAAAAAATTACTATATTACCCAAAGCTTTTGACGAATTATTAGAAAAAATACTTTTCTTTTATTACTGCTTAAACACTTAAAAGAAATTTGAAAACATAATTTTATGCTCGTAAAGTCAAAAATCCAAGCTTAAAACAGTTTTAAAATGATATGTTGTTAATGCTTTAAATCTCGAAACAATATTGATTAAATCTCAGACTAAATATCCCTAAAATTAAATTCTGGTCTTATATTTATTTTCATACAAACAGTTGCATTGGACTTCAAGGTTTCTCTAATTTTTCATGAAACATTTTCATATTATTTACAATCACTCCCAAAAATTAGCCAGTTCTTTTGCCTGATATCCACACTTTGTTCACCCTTTTATTCTTATAGCGGTGATTAAAATCAAGACTTTCTATTCATGCAGAGGAATTCATGCAAAATACAAACTCCGCTTTCGGTACCAGTAGACAGAATATAGATCGACGTCGACTGATTGTCATTTGAGCCTTTGAGGCATATACATAGCAATAACATCAAGAAAATCTAATCTATAGCAATTTTAAAGATTAGTTGGTATTTAGATGAAAATATGATGATTGGAAAAGGCTTTATATCCCTCCAGACAAATTGAAAAATACTGGTAACTGCCCACTTCCAAACCAATCGATAGAAAATAGGTCAACGTCGACTTATCAGTTGTCGATTGGGTCTTTTGACCAACATATATGGCAATATCATCCAGAAAAGTATAATCCATAGCAATCTTCGAGCGATGGTATTTAGAGGAGGGTTAGATGATTAGAGGCGAAGCTTTTAATCACTCCAGCCAAATCGCAAAATAAACTAACTGATCCACTTCGAATCCAATCGATGGAATGTAGATCAATGTAGACGTATCAATTGTCTTGGATCATATACTCGGCAATATCATTCACAGCAATGTAATTCGGGTTTTGGTGTTTAGAAAAAAAATGTAATGATTAGAGACAAGATTTTTCATCCATGTAGACGAATTGAAAAGTAGAAATAATGTGTTAATTGTCGGAGCCTGTAATGAAAATGTAGATTGACGTCGAGTTTTCATTTGTTATTTGAGCGTCTTGATCCATAAATACTGCAGTTTCCTTCATAGCAGTCATGCTTGAGATTTGTTATTTAGAGAAGGCGATGTCATTAATCGCTTGTCTGATTATCCCGAGTTATCTCGTGTTCTTATATATTGCAGTTAATTATTATCCCGGAAAAACACGGGTGAAGCAGAATTTGTCAATTCGATTTGTTTTATCGTGGTTTTATTCGGCCCGGTATAAATGTAAAGAAATATTTAACTTTGTTTAGCAACTAGACGAGTTTTGTTGGTTTCGTGGCTCTTTTGGTGAGATTGGTCACGTGATTTCCCAATTGCATAGTATACTTCTGTTTTGTGGATTAGTAATGTATAAAGGATAGTTGCTTTGAAAGTAAGTAAAATAATGGCGATGATGCAAGATAGCGGAAGCGAAGATTTTTCAGATAATGATTATGAAGAAGTGGGTATTGAAGATAGTGGAAATGATTCTTATGTATGTTGCCTTAGTGAAGACGAAAGTTCAAGTAATTTGGAGTCGTACGCAGCATCTCGTCAGAGATGTGCAATTCAAAAAACGAAGTTGCCACCTACTCCTGTTCGTTTTACTTTTACTACCAACGCAGGTAGGAATTTCATCATTGATATCCATAATGTTTTGGAGTTTTTCGATAAATATTTTGATAGTGATTGATTGACTAGATACCAGTGTATTTATTTTATCACTTTGTGTTGCCCCTTGTTTCAAAAACCATCATGCTAAGACTAATATTTAAGTTTTTACATGTGCTCGAGATAACTCGGGATGGTATACTAATATCAAAACTAAATGTTTTTACACCTGCAAACAATTAAAAATTCAACTTAAAACCTACATATTTTTTTCGTTTCCTATTATTTAATAATAAAATAAAAAATAACATGGTTTTTTGCAATTTTTTTTCAAAAAAATCTGTAAGGAAAGATATGAATGCAAATGTAAACGTAAACTATGATTCAGATATGAATACAAATGTCCATTTATTATTTTAGTATCTTTCATCTATAGTGTAATCCATCTTCTCTTACCCATCTTCTTATAAGTAATTCATCGATGAAGAAAATATCCACCCATTATTGTAAATGTTTAATTCTTTAAATATATTATCATACATTATCATCATATGATAAGAGTACATCTCAACAATCTTAACAAAGGATTATTTAAGGATAAAGCTTATATTAAGAATATCCCCAATTTTAAGAATATCCCAATTGATTTTTCGATTTGGTCTTATTTTCGTGATATACGGTAGGTACTTAATAATATGAAACCGTGTTTGACCGCGCATGTATAATTCAAAATCTAATATAACCATGTTGTTAAATTGTATCCCAAATGTGTGGCGTAAAAAATGGAAGACAGAAAGGTATTGAAAATATGATTAATTCTCACGACAAAAGTATGGTGAAAATCTATAAGTATTTTATTTCTAATCATTCTGAAAGTTCGAACGCAGAATGAATAGCTTCAAAAAATATGATTAAAGAAGTCTGTAAAGAATGAAATTAAAATTTGGTACTCTTCTGAACTATTGTTTCACTCTCCAATATTTTGAACGAGAAAATGCCTTATTTAAAGCCATCCTTTATAAAGAAACTGGTGAGCTCAAACAGTTACGAATAGCTTGTTACGAAATGTATCTCTCTCTATTGCAACGCAAATGTGGATAAACTTCCTCTTAGAAGTCATCTAGAAAACATCTTTCTAAAATTAATTTATTCTACCTCTAAGTTTTTCTGTGCTTGTTTTAAAGTCAAAAGTGGCAGAACACTTTTATCTTCTCATTAAATATAAGAATTCTCAAAGTTAATTAAATTGAATTGCAGTTAATTAGAAAAATAAACAAAAAAAATATTTTGAAAAATATATTTCAAAATGTAGTGATAGTAGTTACGTATAAAATAAAATAAAGAACAAATAAAAATATACCATAAAATTTCTACGTACATTTTTCCATTTCGGCAAATATACATTAAAACACAAAATAATTTATTAATTCCAAAAAAAATTCCATTTTAAAGGGCAAAAGAAATGCCAAGTCTTGAGCCAATAAAAAAACACATTTATTTTCTCGATAAACATACATAAAATCCTCTTTTCTTTTTTATTCACTCCCATTGATCTTGTCTACGTTTCTGTAATGAGGAAGTCAATATTGTTTTTACTTTCTTTCTACGAAAATGTAGTAATTAAATCTAGATATTATTTCAACAACTGATGGAAGTACATTTTCAACAATCATTCTTTCCTCAAGAGTTTCTTCTATTATTTCTTCCTTTTTATTTCTTTCCAGGGGAAAAAAACAATTATCTTCCGTTATTTTCTTTAGGTTTTATTCCGTCTGGATAAAAAGAAAACATAAAAACTTTAAATGAGACTACTTTGTTCTTTTCTTATTTTTTTTTCAAAGTCTGAATTATAATTTTCTGACATTTCCTGTTCCAAGCAATACTTTTATTATACTTATTTTTAATAAAAGATTTTCATCTATTTCTTACTCTTTATTAATTAGGAACTAAAAAATACTTCCCTTTCTGCAAAATTCATTGACAATTTAAATGACAACTTTGCTTTTAGAGCTTTTCTTTTTTAAAAAGTTTCCACTCCATTAGAGTTTTATTGAATTAAAGTTATCAGAATTTTTTTAAAATGTATTAATGAAAATGAACAGTAGAAAAACAGCTTGATGTGTATTGAAATTGACGAAACGCTTTTAAATACATTTCGTCAATTCTGTACATTCAATAATGAGATAGAATATTTCAAACCAATGGATAAATTTTCGAAAAGAATTTAATAGCATTTTAAGCATGATCCTTTCGCACAAAAGCTAATGAATGCATGACCAAGCTTCAAAAAATAAAAATTAATACTGGTTTAGATAAATATTTTGTTATCCAAAAGTCAGTTTCTGAACCATTAAATATAGACACATGCTTTCGATTTCAAAAATTCTTTATAGGGTAAAAAGAATTATTTTATATGGTTTGAGTCAATAAATATATTGTGGAAAATATTACGAATTCTGGAAATAAATATTACCCAATAGATTGTTTTGTTCACGTCTAAAATATCTATATTTTTAATTCAATGATTCAGTTTTATTTCAGACAACATATAGTTTGATATATACGAGATATCCTCTCTAATTAGGGAACAACGGCTAATTTATTTTAAATTTTAGTATTAGGCTTATACAATTAAGTGAAATAAATAAATATATTTTATTTAGTTTAAATCAATAAATGTTCTGATGAATAAAAAATTTTTGACCGGAATAGACTGGTTGGTATAGCGCTGGATTATCTTTTTTGGGCTGCGAGTTCGAACCCGCCAGCCGAAGTGTGTGTGTGTGTGTGTGTGTGTGTGTGTGTGTGTGTGTGTGTGTGTGTGTGTGTGTGTGTGTGTGTGTGTGTGTGTGTGTGTGTGTGTGTGTGTGTGTGTGTGTGTGTGTGTGTGTGTGGACGACGTTAAATCTGCTGCTGTTACTTAGTCCTTCACGTCGAGAGTAATACCACTATGGGTACTGGATCAGATGTAATCTTTCTCGGTTCCAGATCTAAATTACGATTTGTGCATGAATGATGTCCATCCCGCTAAAAGGATTGGTAACGTATGTGCGCTAGAATTTAGACTTCTACCCTCGGGTGCTCAGGGAGTCCATACCCTCAGAAGCTACTGCACCCCTCCTTCCATTGTAAAGCGGAACACGAGAACAACAACTATTAAGAATTTGAAATTTTTCTACAGTTATAAATTGCTTGCCCAATGAGTCATATTTAATAAAATATTTTTCAGACATTGATGTTTTAAATTTTTAAAAATTCTACTTTTATCAGAATAAAAGTAAATGAGTTATGACAATTTGAATTCTGTACGAAAGCTCGATTGTAGACCTCTGCATCGACTTTCTGGAAGAAAATACTCATTTCAGAACTTTGAGTTTATCCAATGCTGATTGTCTAAAATTATGAAATGCTGATTTTCCTAAAATAATGATATTCAGAAAGCATAATTGAAAATTTGATATAATGATTAATCAAAGAAATTTTTATTGAATAATTCTTTGAGATATTGCATAAGCTACAAAAATATATTCGGTAGTATACCTAAGATTTTACTTCTGAGAGATTCGTCTTTCTTTGCAAAATTTTTTTTAATGTTTGGTTTAGGCAATATATATATATAGCACCTGGGACACCGTGTTTCGCTCAGCTGTTGCTTTACTGTAAAATCGTGTTTTTTCGGAGAAAATATTTAGATATAAATCACATACTGGCTACAAATGAATATTTTTCGAACTTACTTACATCACTTAGAGTAAATTCTTATTCGAAACAATCTGCTATATTAAAATATTCTTTTTACAATTTATCTATCATAACTCTTATTTTTAAGTTTACTCTCTGCTCTACCATGGTGGTATCGGGCCCGAGATTGCGCTGTATGACATTGTAAGCATGAGAGCAGATAGAAAAAAGCTAGATTATCTTTAAAAAAAACTAGGCAAAATCACGTTTTTTTTAGGAAAGACATTATACAGATAAATAAAAGCAAATCCTTGTCTAAATATAAAATTTGATCCAACCGTCAGAGCCGTTTTCTTAGTTACACAAAATAAAATTATATTTATACAAGAATTGATCGTTTAAAGTTATAAGATATATTTGCTATTCTCTTCAGCTTCATTTTTAAAATGTTTGACGGACGCTAAGAGAAAATAGAGAGATACACGAACAAACGGCTTAAGCCTCCTATAATGGTACGAGCTATATGATTAGTAAAATATTGAA
Source organism: Argiope argentata (assembly GCA_026289955.1). Classification (NCBI taxonomy): domain Eukaryota; kingdom Metazoa; phylum Arthropoda; class Arachnida; order Araneae; family Araneidae; genus Argiope; species Argiope argentata. The sequence goes on from JAOUZG010040121.1 coordinate 786,936, forward strand.
ACAAAAATATTAAAATATTTTGATGGAGAAACTTGCTATTGAGAGATCAAATTACATAAAATATTTAATTGAAAATGTTATCGGTGATTAATATTGGTAAACCAGCTGGTTGTCAAAGACGGATAATTAACAATAAAATGCTAACTAATACTATTTAATACTTACCATTACGGTTACGAATAATGATATATACATATATATAAGGAAACAATCCTAAAAAAACACTTTTAAGATAAGAAGCCAGAACTATCAGATCATACTAATTAGTTTACTTGAGCATATAAAGTCCAGACATTCTTCTATTCTTTTGTACATTCTGTACATTCTTCTCTTCTATTTCTTCTACTTAATGAAGATCAATGCAAACAACTTTTCAAACTTGTCACTAACAGTTGGATAACTATTTCTTCTCAAACAACAATTATTCTAAGACAACCGCGTCAAAGTTATACGAATAATGATCTTCCGTCCTCTAGACATCTGTTCTTTGAAATCTGACGTGTCTTTCAAGAATCTTCAAATCGATATCGCATTCTTCTCTCCATCTGTAAATACTTACTGGTGCTCATAAGCGTACTGTTTTGCAGAAATTATTAAGTATTTCTACAAACTTGGATTCAATACTGGCAGGTTCATATTTAAAAGTATCGCTTTCAAAACTTGAAACTCAGTATTTTCAAAAGTTTATTTCTATAATACGAGACAATACATTTGTTTCAATATTCTGCATAACGGAGATGAATATATGTATTTTTAAAATTATATTTGATATATTATTTCTAGAGAAAAAAATGTTGTATAGTGTTAAAATAAAACTAATTAAAATCTAGGATAAACTTTCGAATTAATAATTTATATATTTTTTGGAACAAAATATAAAAAAATTACTCTATAAGCAAGTGCTTATACTAATTTATTCACTTCACGTGACGCCATATAAAATCTTATTTATTTATGCTTCCTAATATCCAATTGTACTGTATATTACTTATTACTATCTAGAAATTTATTACTATCTATTCTAGAAATAAAATGGCGTTATATGACTGATGAGTTTCACATAATCATGAATAGAACTTATCATTCAGGTAACACCACATGCGTAATAGCGCATGTTATCTAACATATAACTGATCATTGTTTTAACACCATGTTCTATCACCTGCCTTATCTTCTTTCAACGAGCGAATATGGTATTTAAAATAAATTAGCGTGTCCAGTTCGATGAGACATAAGTAAGACTGAATTTACATAATTCAGGTGGGATCACAAATGTACATTGCATCTAATATATGATTGGTCGTCGTCTTACGATATATTGTGATGTCACCTTCTTTTAATTTTTATAACAAGCGCGAATGAATTCAAAATTAATCTGACACTTCACTAATGAGTCATATTTGGTGAGTCCCGTTTGAGTAATCATGCATTGACTCCATCATACATGTAACAACACAAACGTCATCTAGAACGACTGGCCGTTGTTTTTTGCTAGGTTGAGATATCTCCTCTTTTACCTTTAGGCAACATGAGGCTCGATGGATTCCAAAACTGAATTGCTCAACTGAATCCGTTCACCATTTCATGAGTATAATTTGAGCAGTAATTGAATGCTAAACAGGTAAATGTTTAAAAGCCGAAAACAAAATGCGGTGAAGTAATTGGTGAAGACTGATCTTACTAACAGCATTAATATTCCCACTTGCGACATCTTTCAATGCTCTTTTGAATTACTTAGAAGACTACTAAGCACTTTTTACCTTTGCTATATTATAAGCTGCTGATTATCCGGATTTTGTTGCTTCTACATTGTTTAATACTTTTAGTCTCCAATTTCCAGACATCCAGGTACAGGGGTAGCGCGTCTTCCCCGTGATCTGGACGTCCTGGGTTCGAGTCCCGGTACGGGCATGATTGTTCTGCATCTATTTTGTCCATGATATGTGTGAGGGTCCCCCCAATAAAAAGGGCTTGTACAAACGAATGTGATGCATACTCTTGGCCCTAGTTGACGCTACTTAAAAAGGCAAGAGACGCACTTCGGCATAAAATCGCTGAGCTTGTCCATGGCAAGAATTAGAAACAGCAACAACACTCCTCATTTAATTCCATTAAATATGGTACATTACTTTTTTAACATTTTTCGTAACATTTGGTTCTACATTACTTTTCTAGTATTTCATTGAAGAGATAATGCAAAATTTTTCACTTATAGCTTGCTCATTAATATTGTTGTTATTCCTAATGACACTTGCCATGGACAAACTCGCTTGTGCATCAGCGAATTTTAAGCCGAATGAGCGTCTCTTGCTTGAGGTAGCACCACCTAGCGCCAAGAGTATGCCTTGGCTACACACTCATCACATTCACTTGCACAGCCTCTTTATGGTAGGGGGAACATTCACATACTTAACAGCTAGAACACAGAAGAAAAACAATCATGCCCTGACCAGGACTCGAACCCTGGACGCCCAGTTTACTTGGAAGACGCGTTTCCTCTATGTCAGTACGCCTGCTATTCATGAACATACTTTATTATTTTCATTATTTTAAATATTAATATATATTTCATTTTTAATAGCTGTTATTTATCTTTTATTTCTTGATAATTTTAGAGCATACATTTTGAACAGAAAATTTCTACATAAAATTTTATTTTCTTCAAGTCCATTATCAATTCTCTACAAATAATTCAACAAGAAAACTGAAAATCTGTATAATTACGCTTTCGTATAGAAAAGGAGTTTATCATTCTAGAATGGATGTTCTACTGTGCAGAAGTCTCCCAAGTCATTTACGCATCGAATTTTGAGCCTATCCGAAGAATATATCCTAATATCAAATTTTTTCTTTTGCGTTCAATTACAAAATATACTTTATGGGTGGTTTAAATGTATAAAATTATTCTGCAGCTGGCTAATCATCAAAATTGAAGTGGAACTTTCATTCGTTATTCATAAAATTAATGAATTGTTCCCATAGTGAAAATGCAATTAAATGACTAAAATAATAATATGCGAAAAAAATAACATTTTATATTTTTAAAAGTATAGAAAATTATATAGATTAAAATATGTAATATGTTAAATAAAACAAAAATATATGTTATATTTAAAATATATATATAACACAATTGGTTGCTATATTTGTTAAATATTCAGAATGAAAGGAATTGCTATGACTTTTGGTGACTTCCAATCTAATTAAAAGTATTTATCATTTTTCATATTCTTTTGAAAAGTTGTGTTTCATTTAAGTTTAAAGCTTTTCATACAAATAATAGAAAATACATAATTTTAAAAAACTTGTGCTTTTACTATTTAACCAATTTACTTAAGCTAGTTTATTTAATCCTATTAAAAATAAAATTGGTTAGCGATTTAAATTTATGGAACGCTTTTATTAGCTGATGTAATAACAGAATTTCTTTTATTAACGAGAGAAAAAAAACTATGTGTAATGACTTAAAATAACTACTTACATATATAAATACTACAGATTTAATAGCTATCACAATAATAGGAAAACTAACATTTCGCGCATGACTTCACAATGCATACTGCATTCACATTAATACGCAACTTTCTTTGCAATTCTTAATGCACCATTTTTTCCCATTTGTGCCAAATGCCTTTCCCCTTAATAAATTCCATCATCCCGCGCTGACTCTGTAATCATCAACCAGACAGAAGATGATGAGATTTACACGAGAGGATGTGCATCATCAACGGATTTCGCATTCCTTTATCTTCTTTTTCAAGATGGTTGGTACATTTGTGTATTGTCCCGATAAGAGAAATGGTAAGCGAAAAAATAGACTTGGAAGTATGTGCGTGGAAAATGTTATCAAACATTTTCAAAATGATCATTCGAAAGCAAAACAATAATCGTTGAAACAACGTACGAAGTCGTTAGATTACCTCGAGATTACCTCTCTCGTTAGATTACCTTAAGTCTTTCAATACTTATATCAATTTATAATATATATTTTTTATGCAGTAATGAATATTTAATTGATTTTTTGCTCTGCTGGTCCATACTCTAATCATTCGCAAATCTCTTTCTAATAATAGCTCATAGTTTGATTATTGAGTTTCTGCATAAAAAACATTTTTGATCATGATAAATTCGTGAAATGATAAAAAGACATATTTTTTATAGAAATACAAAATAATTCAATGTATATTTCTTAAATGTTAAAGATTTTAATAATAAAATTAAATATAATGCTATAAAAATAATTTATTCTAATACTAAAACTACTAAATGTTTTGCGTAGCTAGGAAAATATTGCTTAAAATAGGGAATTTATTTTCTAAGCTATCTATTCAAATTTATACAAACAAATAATCTTTAGAGCATAAAAAATATCTTTTCGATAGGACATAATTTGATTGTCATAAGTTTTCTCCATCAAAAACATTTTTGATCCATAATAACTCTGTAAAAATGAGAAAATACTATGCGTTTTTATAGATTTCCTCGAATAATACAATACGTATTTCTTAATAGTATTAAAAGTTTTAATAACAAAACTAACACTAATGATTAAAAAAATAATTTACTCTTTATGCTAAATGTTTTACGAAGCTCCATTTTTTAAAAATTTTATTTAAAATAACGTCTCGTTTTAATACAACACTATGAGTATTTTCGAAAGCACCGCATAATTTTGAACCACGGTCAGATGGTAATGGCGACACTTTAGCTGGTATCCCTATCTCCATAAGTCTACACCACACCAGCGGGAGGACGTTTATACCCAACGTATTTAGCATCTACCAGACCCGCTTACATGACAGTTCTTCGGTGAAGCCGTGTCTCGAAACTTTCAATACTGAAGCGACCTCTTGCGGAGCTCCGAAGAAATTGCTTAAAATAATAAATTTATCTTTTAAGCTATCTAGTACAGCTCATGCAAATAAATAATCCAAATGCTGGCGTCCTGTTACAGAGATAGTGTGTTTTCCTCGTGATCTGGGTGTCCCGGGTTCGAGTCCCGGGCAGGGCATGGTTGTTTTTCGGGATACTATCTGTGAGATGTATGAATGAACCCCTCTGTAAAAAGGGGTTGTGCAAGCGAATGTGATGAGCGTGTTGCTAAGAGATATTCTTGACCCTAATTGGGGCAACTTGAAACAAGAGACGCACCTTCGTCTTAAAATTGCTAGCTGCGTCAACAAGCTTGTCCATGACAAGCCCTATTTGTAGCAACAGTAATAATTAATCCAGATAACATGTAGAGATATATTTTTTCTTCACATCTTCCCAAATTTCATGGCGTTTAAACTTCAATCTGACTTTATCGAGCAATACAGAAGATTGTATCCAAGAACATTTTAATTAAAAGCATATTTTAATCATTCATACTTGATCAGGACTGTTAAATCGTCTAATTATTGAATACTTGCAAGTACCACTCCTTTTTGGAAATTAGAAACCACAGTTCATTTGTAAATACATAAATACTAATTTATTTAATGAAAAACAAGAGATGATCAAAGTAATCAAAATATTGCTCTTGAGAAACTTATAATTTTTTGTGCTTAAACAAAAAAACTGAGTCTAGTTTTTTTCACCACGATTGTTTTTACATTACAAACTCCTTTTGTCGTCATCAAGCATAAGAACTTGCACTTTAAAAGCAAATTAGACTGTTTTTCGATTCGAACTCTAATGCTCTGTTTTCCAATTCAGACAATATTGCTGAGTTTTTTCTTTCAATCTGCATAATTATTTTCGCGAAAATATTCTTCTGACGTCATCAGGAATAAAAAAAATTGTTTATTTTTTTCAAAATCTCATTGTTAGTCAAATTATTTTTCCTGTCTGAACTCTCTTCGAGAACGAAGATATTTTGCTTAATGCATTCGAGACAAGAGTTCAACGGACTTCTCGAGAAAGGCAACTTCTTTATTTATGCATGAAATTAGTAATTGGAATTACCTTTAAAATGCCCTTTTTCAAATATTACCTTTTGAGCATTTTAAGTAGTTCCAAGAAAGTTCTCTCATTATCTCACGCCCCATTTACTTCTTTTCGAAATCCGAAATAATGCAATGACTCGTTCTATGCATTTCCTTGGAAAAACAGTCAATAAAAATGTTTGACAGCAATTAATTTCAACAGGCACACATTATAAGAAAAATATGAACAAACCCAGTTGTACTTTTTATGTACACTCATTAACGCATCTTCTATTGAACCAAGCAGTAATGACTTCAAACACGCATAGAATAATAAAGAATGATTTCTTTTTATTTTTCCAGGGAAAATTGCCCATTCTTTATTCTTTTTCAGTGTATCTAACATCAGCAGGAGAAAGAATAAAATTATTCGAAATAGCTTACCTTTCCCTTCTTAGAAATAATCTTTATTACATTCAGGATGCTCTGTTGTTATTTTTTTTGCTCTTGTAAGTAAATTAATATACAAAATTTTTGCTCCTGATGCCTTTCTCTTCGTTTTTATCGTTTATTTTAAGGAGATAATTCGTGCATTAATTGAAATTATTCTATGCTCATTATTCTTTGGAAACACAGTGTAAATTGCATTTCCAGTTTGCATCTAGTTCGAAAATTATCATTTCAGTGTTTATTGCTTTCATTTTTTGCTAATCTTTTGCTTTATTCTTCTAGTAAAATTCCTTTCTTCTTTTGAATTATTTTCTGAGAAGTTTTATCTGTAAATTTTTACATAATTGGAAAACATTGACACTGTAAATTGCCAAAAAGAATTCATAGATATCTTGAACAAAAGAAATGCAATTCAATGTAAAGTGGCGTGAAAGATCCAGAAATATAATAGAAAAGCATATATCTGCTTTAGAGACTAAACTAGATAAGTAAAAAATTTCTATTTCTAATTTTGGTAATACTAGTTACTTTATTTTCTGTGCTAAAGTTTTGTTAGAATAATCAAATTGGAGTTATTTCTAATTTATAAATGTCATAGAAAATGAGTTTATTCTAGAAATCAGTTTTAAAAAAATTAAACCCTTACTCTAAATTTGTCTCTAGTTAAATAAAATTTGTAATGTAATACATAAAGTGTGAAATAAGGAAATACAAATTAGTCCTTAAAAGTAAGGGGTAGTGAGAGAAATTTGCACCAAGTTTCATCGCGTTTCTATACATTTTTTTAAAAAAATAATCAAATCAAAGTCTCATAGATATTTTTAACAGTCGCAGCTTACAATAAATAAGATTTTTTGCTAGTTTTTTTTTAAATGATGACTTGCGTCATGGAAAGAGATTATCACATTGATACGATTTAATGCTTTTTTATTTAATTAGATTGGGTTTATATTTTTAAACATTTGAACAAATATAGGGCAATGATTGAAATTTTAGAATTTGAATCAAAGAATTAATTTAATTAAACTCTGGTTCAATATAAGTGGTACCCTCTAGAAGTTCATTAAAATTTAGAAAATAAAAAAATAATTTTTTAAAATTCCCCTTTTTAGTTTATTATTTAACGTCGTTTTTAGAAAGGACTTTTATTAAATTTATTACTTAATTTTTAAAAATTGCCCTCGAAAATAAGGATTGAAACTTCATAAAATCGCAATAAGAATTCCTGTCATAAATTTGTTTTCGCTGATAATGATCTAATATAAGTTTAATAAAAACATTAAACCAATTTTTAAAAGCGAATTTCATAAGTGTATTAAAAGTGTACATGTATTTATTTAAATTACTTTGAATTTTTGAATTTTGCATTTATGACTCATTCTTGGAAATTTTATGTTGTCTGGAAATCAATTTTTTTTCTCAAATTTCACTTGAATTTTTAAGTTGTATTTTAAGTTTCTTTGTTTCCACTTGTATTTTCAAATTTAGTTAAACCCGTTTGGTGATAACAAATCAATTTAAACCTTAATATAGGATTTTGTCAACAAAAGCTCTGAAGTATACCAATTCAAAAACGCTTGAAATGAGAGAAAATTGATTTTAAAATTCAATATTTTCAAACGTAAAAGTTAACTAATGCAAAAACGCTTTAAAATATAGATTTAAATTTTTGAATTAATTAAAAATCTATTTAATTTTTATTTTTATTGCTGTATTTGAAAACTATGTAAAAATATAGATTCGCCTTCTTTTTCCAAAGGCTTTCATATAACTAACAATTTAATTTCGTTTTTAAAACAAAAAATTCTGCTGTTGCTTTTTAAATAAAAATGCATTATGATAACGTTTTTAAATATCAGCTCTTTGATTGTTCATTAATATATTTGTTCTCTATAGATAATAACATTGGGAAAAATTCACCAATAGAATAATTATAAAACTAGAACAAACACTAATCAATAAAAGTTTAAAAACATTATAAACGTATTTAGAAAATATTGTTGCAAAATGAGATACAAATACTAAAATTGGAAAGTTACAAAAAGGTATCGATAATTTTTTCCACAGGAAGCTTCTGCATTAATCAATTAATTTTAGATACCTTATGATTCCCCTCATTCTTGAAGTGTAAGAATATGACTAACATAGACACTTCAAAAAAAACATTTCTATCACGCATTTCTATCCAATCCTTACTGATATCGTGTAAAATGAGATATACACTCTAACACTGAAAATTTACCAAAGGATAGCTATAATTTTTTTACGCTGGAGGCTTCTATAATTGATAATTAATTTTAAATGCCTTATGATTCCCTTATTCTTGCAGTGTAAGAATATAAGTAACATAGAAACCTCAAAGGAAACCTCAACATATCTATCACGCACTTCTATCCAATCATTTCTGATAGTGAATACAGCAACCAACTTGTATTTGACCCAATTAAATTGGCAGGTCAGACTTAACATCATCATTCAGCATTTACCCCCACGCTCGGCATTTGCATATTAATATCCATTTTGGAAGCAATTCCCGATTAGCTTTGTGACTACATTTACCGAAGTTCCTGAACAGTCCCATTCTCAGAAATGGTTGCCCAAATAGGATGAAAGACCAATACGAAACAGTCATAACAGTAACAAGTATCTTCTAATATGTAAATTAATAATTTCCGACCAGTAACAATTCCTGAAGCTACCCGTTAGGATTACTGAGTTGGTCTTTTGAGTATTGACGGCTGCCGTTAAAGTTTCAATATTAATCAGTCGTGCGAAGATGAAATTTTAGAGAGCAAACTGGCGCTGGTTATTTATCAGGAAAGAAGGCATTTTTGATGACGTCTGCTGTTCAGGAGTTTAGGATGACGTGCGCTTCCAACTATTGTAACCCTGTTAAATCTGCTTTGGTTGAAATTAATCACGTCGCGTTATTTATGAAACAGAGAAAAGTATTCGATGTGTTAGACAGAATTTAACAATTCTTAACAAAGTTTGTTACACTGAAAAGGATATTTAACATATAAATTTGGGGTAGAATAAAGAAAGTAATTTATTCCTATAGAACACATTCACCGAAGCTACAATGTCTTTGCCTTTATGTTAATATCAATTTTAGTTTGTATTTAAACTGACATAAAACAGAATAAAATGTTTTATGTTTTCAAATTTTACTTTTAACAATTATCTACATTCATATCGAGAGGTCTTTTATGTCAGTATATATATATATATATATATATATATATTATATAAAGATAGAAGAAAATAAAAAAATCATGCTTATCATAAAATAATTAATTATTTATTTTTTATCATCAAAAATCAATGTTTTAGTGTAATATAAAATATAAATATCCTTTTTTTACAGAAATATGGAAATCAATATAAAATTGTAAAACTGAAGCGCTGTAAACATTATTACATGGAAATTAACCTCAACGAAAAATCACCTTTTATTAGGAGTATTTTTACCATTTCCACTCATGTTTAACGTTTAGAATAGCAAAACCTTTCTTTTTTTAAACCCAGAAAATATATAAACATCCTTTTTAAATTACTTTTATTTTTATTATAATATTTTTTTCAGTATAAAAATAAATGCTAGTGTTGAAAAACTTTATTTTTATTATAAAAATTTCAAGAAAAGGAAATGGCATCCATTGCAAAACTTACATAATATTAAGATAAATAAAAGTATCCCGAATTTTAAACATTTTGCTTGGAAATCTTATCACCAATCGTAATTTTTACATTTTATTTAAGAATTTTAGTTAATTAGTCATAGAAATTCTTGTTAGACTTTTATAAAAAAAGTTCATTTTATATAAAAATGGGCCTAATTCTTTCTAAAAGTCTAACCATTAAATAGCCTTAAAATATTTTATTTCTTTTATTCTTGTGATATCCAATAACAAAGGGTATTATCTATTAAAACATAAAAAAATAGTCTCGAAATGCTTTTGTCGTGAAACGAAACATTACTTTTTAAATATTTGCAAAGCTTTCTTTTCAAATATATGCAAAGCCATCCAAAGTTTCAGCACTGTTTTCCATATCTGAATACGAAATTTAACATATGAATGCATATGTAAAGAATTTTAGTTATGTATGCATATGTAAAGTCGAATAGAATGCATATGTAAAGTCGAATTTGCTTGTTACCTTTAAAAAATATTTAAGTTCAACACATTCAATGCAAATTTTGTTCCAGAATTTTTGAACTAAGTTGCAAAATTCTGAATATAATTTTAGTTTTTAAAGGAATAATTTTGCCCACTTTAAATATAGCTTTATAAAATTTAAATAAAATATCACTTAAACGTGTTGGCTGAGTATTTTTCTTCCTTATTTCCTTTGGCTGCCTTAAAGATTATTATTATCATAACAGAAAGAGTTAGTAAAAATACATTTTAAAAGGATATTTTATTATTGTATCAAAAATAGAAATTTATTTATATTAATAATTTTCTGTATTTTAATATTTAATTTATATTTTTATACTAAGCAATCTTGAATTAACTTTCATTCCGAAGTCCATTTACAGATAGCGCCAGTCTAATAAAGTCAAAACTTATTTAACTGAATTGATAAATTGATTAAAAAAAAGGTTTGAACATATTTAAACAAAGTATTTGCAATGAGAATACATCGCTGCATAAAATTTCAAAACCCATGCTCATCAGAAAGCAAGTGAAAAATTTGACCATATTTTTTTACGCACGCATGCTATTAAAAATCAAAAGTATACCAAATAAATATCTGTGTAAGGAATCTAACATCTCAACTTCCAAATTCATGTCAACTACAGTCGTACTAATAATTATGAGTAAAAAAATTGACAGAATTTGATGAAATAAGTTGAATAATAAGTTTTTCTCATTGCTGTCAAGTTGGCTACTGGAGAATTCTTTTCCACAAATGCTGTCCAGTTTCCTTTAAAAGTTTCTAGGGAGGCAGTCTATCCTCTCTCTGTAGACGTTAATTTATGCTTCGACATAAATTATCTCCAACAGAGTAAAATCTTTGATCTGTCATGAATCCTTCCCTCACACGCTTCTACAGACATACTAGATTAAGTAGGATTATACTATTAATATCAGCATTATATTAGAATAAATATTGTTGTCATGAGGAGTTAGATATACAGTCCGACAGATAGCAATATTCGATACAATTGTCGGGCGAAACAATTATAATTTTTAGACTTTTTCTTTAGTTTTTTGCGGCTTTGTTTTAAAAAGGAAAACATCATACATAGCGGTCAATCAAGATAGAAAACAATGGTGAAATTTTATTTATTTGGATTGAAATGGATAAATGGGGACAAACCAAGAGTTTCTTATGGTATGGTATATATATATATATATATATATATATATATATATATATATATATATAAATCAAAGCAATAATGAATTGAAAGAGGGAGGGATTAGAATTAAAACGATGTGAAAGTAATCCAGTTAATTAACGATTTAACACAATGAATAAAAATTTCTTTATTTGAATCAGTAAAAAGATATCTTTATGCTTTTAATAGTATATCAATAAAACTATTTTTCGAATTCTCTGAATCATAAAAAAGATTTATGAAAAATTACGTGACTACTCAAAAAATGCGAATGTCTTTCGTTCTTTGACAGATGAGTGCATTTACTGACAAGAATAAACGGAGATAAAGTTGCCGAAAAATATCAGGATTGTAATAAATATCTGATTTACCAAAATAGATTCGTATAATATCTCATGATAAATAGCCATCATCTCGTTACAATCAAGTAATATGATGTCATTCAATGGATAATTTTTATTTATTTGAAAATATTGCGTTTATTATTATAAATAACCAGATTTTTAATCAAGTATCCTTGTTATCGTTGTGTATGAGAAGTCGATATAGAAAGAGACATTAACCAACTCTAGAATGATACTAAAGATACAAGCTCGCATTAGATTATGACAAAAAGCGACTGCTTAATTTGATTTAATTAGAAGTTTAGGTGGCATCCTGGTGTATGAATGGTACGTTTGCACCATGATTTGGATGTCCTGGTATAGGGATGACACGTTTTCACCGTGATTTGGAGGTCCTGGTATAGGGATGACTCGTTTTCAGCGTGATCTGGGCGTCTCGAGTTTGAGTCCTGGATCGGGCAAGGTTGTTCTTCATTGTTCTATCTATGAGATGTATGAATGCACCCCTCTGTGAAAAGAGGTTGTACAAGCGAATGTGACGCATGAGTAGCTAATACTTACTCATGACCCTAGATGGCGCTACTAAAACTAGAGACGCTCTCTCATCTTAAAATCGTTGACTTTGTCAAAGGACTTGTATTTTGTCAGTGCCATTGAAAACAATAATAACAGAAGTTTTGAATTTCACGATAGATATTTTTATTTAATCTAGAGGGTTTTTTCTGCTGTTACATTACGAGCTAAAACAAACCCCCGTTCCAAAACTGAAAAAAGGCATCAAATTTATATTAATTAAAGAAAAGAAAAAATATAATCGTTTCTTTGAGGTATTTACCTGGAGATGTGCTACTTTAGAATATATCTTTAAAATATCTGTTAAAATTTATGTGCTTAATCCACATTTATTGGAAATGTAAAATTTATAGTTGAATGTTAATCAATTTTATAAAAATGGTTTTTTTAATATTTTAGATTTTCATCCAGTATCCAACTTTATAAATATTCTGCAATGAATGAATCCCTCAAAAATTGTTTACCTAGTAGAGCCATTTTTTAAACTCTAAATTTAACTAAAATACTCCATTAGATAACATTTTAATCTAAAAATATTGAAATATTGTATTGATATTGAAAACACGAGAATTTGCAAAATTTCAAAACTTCCAGCGTAAAAGAAAATGAGTGCTAACTCAACAATACATCTTTCATCTTTAATCTCCATTCCAAATTCATTGAAAAAAATTTGCGTTTATCTGCATTATTAGAAATATAAATGAAAGTATAAAAGCTTTTAATCTGTAACGCTTTTCAATCAATGAAAAATTTGTATATATTTCATGAAACCACATTTGCTACGACTAGAACTCGCTTGCATTCCAGAAATGGTCGATAAATACGAAATAATTTCAAAATAAAAGAAAAAAAACAGATTTGAAATCTGGAAACAGGAGTTATTGACCTGCATTATTATAACTAACTAAAAATGCAAGAATAAATATTTTCAATCAGTGAATAATTTTGAGTCAATTTTATTAAGTCAATCATTCCATGCATTGAATCGATTGCGTTTCAAAAACGGTCGATAAATACAAAATAATTTTAAAATAAAAAACAATTGATTTTATATGCAGAAACATGGCTTGTGTATTTCGCATAAAAGTAAAGCATCCTGAATATTTTTTTTATTCTACGATATCTTAGGGCTTGTTTTGCCTTGCTGGTCATATTTTATTATTCTCAGCATGGCTATATTTTCTCCTCCATCTCTTCTTTTGCATTCAAAGTAGCTATTTTTGCGCTTTTATTGCATGGCAAAAGTACTTTGGAGTAAATCTGCTTGCATAAACTTTTCGATTTGAAAAACTTGCAAGGCTATCAGGATTACGAAGTTGTTTTTTCCAGTACGAATTTATTTCAATAACTTCGAGTGAATACAAATGCCTCCATTTTGACTCCCGGGTATAACCACTTAAGTATTATTTCAAAGAGTATTATCTCTTATAAATTAAATTTAGTTCTGAAAAGGATAGAAAAAAATGTAAAGGGGGTATTACCTGTTCCTTTAATGTTGAATAGAAACAAAAAAAAGTTATTTCAATAGTAGAATTCCTACTAAAGAATCCTTTATTATTTTTTCTTACATAAAAATTCATTCTAATGCTCCCATTTTGAATACCAGATTATCCATCTTTTAATTAAAATCTGCATTTTCCCCTATACAAAATATATTATCTTTTGTAAATATTTGATTGGAAATAAATATTACTACAAGGTTTTAAAAACTGGAATTTGCTTAATGTTTTGCAAATGTAAATTAATTTATTCCATTTCTCTTAGAACAAGCGATAATATCATGTGAACGCATAATCAGAATTTATTTCATCTTGTTCAAATATGTGCAGAACTTGGGCATTGTTCTTGTTTACAGATATTCTAAAGTCGTCACAGAAAAGAGATGTCAAACTATATTCGATTACAAGGGACTTAGCTGTGTACAAGAAAGAGAAGAAGTGAAAAACAAAGTAGAATATGTTGCAATTCTTGAACATTTGAAAAATTCGATGAGATTTTTAGAAGATAATAAGTGCTCTATCACGATAATTCATCAATTCATAATTCCTTCATGGTGTCGAATTTTCTATCAAAAATCACATTCAGAAACTTTTACCACTAGAGTAAATCCCTGATCTCACCATGTTGCTTGACCTCTAGGAGTGTCACTTAATTTACTTAAGAGGAACCAATTCTCAAGTTCCGAAGAAGTGCAATCATGGAAGAAATGTAGTAGATTTCAAATTGAGGATAGTTAATATCCTTTCACGTCTTTCTACAAGTAGTAGTAAGAGTTCATTGCTGCACTTGATAGTTACTTTGAAAGGAAAAATAAAAACCAACAGGTTCTATCTATATTTATTCTTCAAGTTTCAGTATTTCTCTGAACGCTTTGATATTTATTTACGGAATTAGTAAGTAATAAAATTTCATGTATATTTATTAAAGACAGGAAATATCTTTTTATTTGCAGTTAATATGCTACGAAATTACATTACACTTCACAACTTTATAATAGAGTTGGCCGGCTTTCTGGTACAGAGATAGAGCGTCTTCCTGGGAGTCCCGGGTCTATTCTGGGAGTCCCGGGTTCGGACATGGTTGTTCTTCTGTGTGCTGTCTATGAGATGGGTGACTGTGTACCCCTGTAAAAAGGGGCTGCGTAAGCGACTGTGATGAGTGTGTAGCTAAGTCGTACTCTTGGCCCTAGTTGTTGCTACTTCGAAAACAAGAGACGCTCCTTTCGGCTTAAATCTGCCGCTGTATCAGCGGGAGGCTTGTAGAAGGCTTGTGCCATTAGTAACAACAACATAATCTAGTTTTCTCCATTTATTATCGTTTTGGAGATAAGAATCCAACTTCGAATTTTTCTGAAGTAGCAGTGTAAATGATCTCATCCAGTAGATCAGCAGCCCCTCTCCTTTTAATATTTGGACAACACTATCATAGCTGTAACTGTCACCGCTCTGAAGTTAACTGAGGTTCATGACTTTAACGAGCTCTTTTTATAATAAGTCAGTACGAATTCCTCATGATATTGTGAAAATGCCAGTGCATAAGTGATATTGTTTTTTACAAATGATTATAACGCCATGCCAGACGACATCTTTGTTGCATTACTACATTTTACCAACATTAGTCATTAATTATTACATCGGTAGATAGAAATGAATAGTTTCTATTATCATCTACAAATAGTAATCTCTTAAACAAAAATTTAACAAATTATTAAAATCTTTCAAAATGTCATGTTGCAAGAAAAACCTATTTTTAAATTTCCCATTAACAAAACCATTTTCCATTACTTGAGTGAAAATAAATTTAAAAAAGGTAATGTCTTTCATTCTTTTCGACATTTGCTTGCTGAACTTTTTTTATTCAGCAACATTTATAATAGTATCTGAAATTCGGAATGAAACGACAAGAATTAACTTTTTTCCCCGAAATATTAAAGATGGAAGAAAAGTTCATATCAATTTTTTTTCTGTCTCTTCTTAAACAAAGAAAAATCACGTACCTCATTTAGTTTTGTTTGACTTCGGAATTTTCTGATGAATACTAATGCAAAAGTAAGAGTTTAGTAAGGTTTACTTTTAATCAAACTACAGCTTCTTTGCAAGAAGTGTAGGGTTTCCTCGACTTTAGCTTCTTAAGTGATTTCAAAAAGTTAAAAAAAATAATGTCGAAATAATTTTTTGTGGCGATATGCCAATTACTTAAGACTAGTTATGATGTTTTTCCAACATTTCCCTATTGTCTATTACATTAATAAGCCATTTTATATTGCTTTTCATTTCAAATCCCGTATGTTGAGCTTCGAAAAAAATTCCCTATTGTATGTTTCATCAATAAACCTTATTTTGATGAATTTCATTCGAAAGCAATTATCTAAAGCTTTAGATGAAACCCGTGTAATGTATTTTTTTCAATCTATTCAATCCCTTCTAGACGGCACCTTAATGAGGATGAGATGCTTCCGATCTGGTGGTTGGATCTCGTCACCCTATAAGGTACACTAAAAGAGGGGGTAGGTTCCCCCCATCGATGAAAGGATTTACTCCCTACTGGAAGGGTTGTACCGTGGTCGGTGATGATCATTAGGACTCAACAACAGTTCTCCCACCAGTGTTGCTGCTGCGGTGGTCCGGTCATTCAGCCCTCGTGGTTTAAATCCATGTGCCTTCGTCTGAGTCGGAGTGTTTTGTACAACTTTTCATTCATTTCAAAAGATTGCATGAGTCAAACTACGAGAATTTAATATTTATTAATACATAGCTTTGACGTCACTTCTAGTCTGGTGTGTTAAGGCGTGGTAATAATGATGTTGAAGGTAATGAAATCGATATTTTCGTTATTCCCTTTGCCTCAGTTATCCAAAAACTGTTAGACTGATGTGCGCATTAACAGTGAATTTATATCTACAGTTGGAGAGGCTTTAAATTAATGATAATGTTTCGGTTTCAGGGTGGAGAGTTCCAATTTTAAACCTCACAAAAAATCTACTTTATGTGAGGGTCTATTTCTTCTTAAATATTAAGATGTTCGGCAAATATCCTTCCTTTGTGTGTTCTTGAAATTTGAATAGGGCATAATAGCTGGGATCTTATCCTCGTAATCTTATTGGAGTTCACAATTATGAGATTCGTTCTAGAAGAGAATACGCCCATCCTGCTCCTTATTGGGGTGTTGGTATAACTGAACCATGATCTCTACTAACGAAGGGATTACTAAAATAATACCTTGATTTTTATGGAAAAATATAAATGACGGGAAAATTCTCCTACTACGCAATAGAAACGTGTATCTAAGAGACGCCAAACTATTACCTGAAATCGTACCTAACTATAAGGCTATTTTGATAACAAATATTCAGATACAAGACACAGTTTACTTCAATAGATGATAGCATAATTTCTCGAGAACATGAATATTCGACTCAAGGAATGAGAAAGACAAAACGCAATTAAAAATCCTTAATCTTTTATCTTTATTAAATTATTTAAAAAGAAGTATTATTCATATATTTTTAATTTATATATATATATATATATTGCATCGTTAACGTTATGCTGTAAGATTTTTCAATTTTTTTAACATAAGTTATGTGAAAACAGGGAACAGTAAAAAATTAGGAGAAATAATTTAAAAATAATAATTTTTAAAGTTTGTTTATCTATGCATAAATAAAAAATTTTCTCTGAAAGCCCTTTCGTTACTGATACGGCCCAACTAGCAGTGTAAATTCTATCCTGCCAAGCCGATTTCCTTTTCAAATAAGGGATATATGGTGAAACGTGTAATCACAGAGGATGTCCTCTCTTTACATCCTGCATCTCTCATTTCAAACAGAAATCGGCTCTCCAATGAGGAATTTACACGGTCGGTAGGGCTTAGCCAATAGTAAAAGGATTAAAAAACGAACCTTTCGCCTCTTTTTCTCTTTAAGAATAAAAATTTTGCACTTAATCAAATTTCTGATTTACTTTTAAATCAGACATTTGATTAAGTGTAATTAATCACTTGATTAAGGGATTAATTACACTTAATCATTTGATTAAGTGTAAGAAAATTTAATGAACTTTTAAATGAAATTATCTTTATTTCATTTAAAAGCTCCCAGAGTTCAAAAAAAAGCTTTTTGTGAAATGTATAACAAAACTTCATTTAATCAATTGCTTAATCAATTACTAATTCTAGCAACAGCTGGAATACAATGTAAGACCGTGATAAAGTGTATTTATACATAATATTCCTAAACAATCAAACAGAAATAAACCGCTGATTGAAGAAAGATCACAGGAACAAAATAAATTATTCTAAGAAAATCCTTGGAGATCTTTGAGATTTCATTATTGATATATTTCTTTTTTTTTTGTAAAATTGAAAGTCATTAAAAGCTATTTAATGTTTATAATTGCATGTCCGTTAAAATTTATTTATTGATGAGTTTTTCAATTGAACTTTTATATTTATTATCGCTATATTAAGTTAATGTTTTCATTTATTTACAAGAACTATAAGTTAAATATATCAGTTTTGAGTTAAATAAGGAGCAATTATTTTAAGAATGTATTTAATGTTTAAATGAATTCTTCCCTATTTCTGTTTTCTTTATTTTATTTTATTTAATTTGAAAACATACTGTGGACAATAAATCATCACAACATCTTTTTCTGGAATAAATTAACTCAAAAAATAAAACATAACAATGAAATATCATTTTCGATTTTTCAACATCTGAAATTTAAAAAGAAAGCTCTGCGTCCCGCTCCTTTGAGGGCTAACACCTGTATACTAAGTACACTTAGTATACACTTTTTACTATGTATACTAAGTATAATTAGTATAAACCTTATACCATGTTTATTTAGCATACGCCGGCCTCCTGGTATAAAGGTAGCGCGTCTTCCCCATGAACTGGGCGTCCCGGTTCGCGCATGGTTGTTCTTCTGTGTTCTATCTGTAAGGTGTATGAATGTGTCCCCTGTAAAAAGGGGTAGTGAAAGCGAATGTGATGAGTGAGTGGCAAAAGTCATACTCTCAGCCCTAGATGGCGCTACTACAAACAAGAGGCGCTGATTAGGCTTAAATCGCTGAATACATCAGATAGCTTGTCCATGGTAAGCGCCATAAGAAGCAACATATTTAGCATACGCCTTATGTCTATTAAGGAGTAATTGTTTTAATGATCTTCTGCTTTTTAATCTTTGATCTATGATTCCTTACATTGCTGAAGCTTTTCAAATCCGTCTACAGTTATCAACTCTGGATCAATCTGCTCAATCTATGCAAGCCTCCTTTATTAAAATAATCACTTAATTGATGTTTAAATACTAAAATGTGGTCTAGAATGAACGATTTTGCAAAATTTAGAAATATTGGAAGTGATTGATATATTGATCATTAGCATCCTTCTTTACAAGCATTAAAAAGTCATCCTGGTTATAAATGCACAAATATAGATACTTTCTTTATACTTATCCAATTAAAAATCTATAGTCGTTCATACTATAATTTTAATTAAGTTGAAATCTTTCAGCAGTGCACAAACAAAAATTTCCAATTATCAGGATGATTCAAACGGAATCATAACTGCGATTACTTTAAAATATTTTGCATTCCTCTCTTATTAAAGAAGTCTTAAGTAAGTGTATCTGAAACGCAAGAAGCAGTATCAATTTTATCAAGATAAAAAAATTATTTAAATGTTTAATGAAAAGTTATTTGCAAGATTTAATTATATGGAATTTAAGGCTTTAAAGTAATTATACTTTTAATAATATCAAAATAGCTCGATTTTTTATTATTTATAATTACTCGTTCGATAAATACTATAATTACTTTAATTTTATACAACTGAAATACTTTTATGAAAGTCATTTAAATGCACAAATATTCTTATGTAGTTAATTTTCAATAATTAATGTACATACAAAACTACACGAAAAAGAAAAATCTTTACAATAATTAAAACATTTCTGCAGGAAAAAATATATATCGTAGAGCTGTAGATTTTTTCAACGCAACGTGTTCACCATATAAAAAATTTGTTATGCATGTATTTTTTAAACAAATTAAGACGTAAACACTTCTTACATTGGAATTTTATTTATGTTCTCCGTTTTCTCTACTTTTTAAACTTTCTTTTCAAGATAAACAAGCCAATTTACTTTTAAGAGTCTTTTTTACGAGTCTTTCTTTGCTGTTTTGCATTTCTCTATAAAATCTCGTTCAATTTTTTTTTCTCCTTTCTCTTACTAAAACAAAACATTTTGCAATCAATATTTTCTGCAACTCACGTCAGAAACCATTGTTCTCTCAATAGAAGAAAATAAATGGCAAGTTTTTATGCCAATAATTTGTAACCTACATTTATGTATATGTCTGCTAATTAATGATAAGCAAATGATATGATAGATTGTGCAAAATCTCATTTTGTAAATAATAATTTATAAATAATATTTTTAAAATTGTAGTTCATTATATCTTTAAAGTTAAAAATCGCTGTGGTCATATATTTTGCCAAAATTTTTAAGGACATTCTAGACACTTTATTGGTTTAATTCTCTAAATTGTGGCAAAATATGATCGATGAACGCGAATTAAAGGAACGAGAGTATGACTTTTGTTCTCCGACTGTCATTTAATCAGCAGTATTCAAGAATAGGCAGACAGATGAAATCTTCAAGACGATATTGCGTGGGTCGCTGAAAGTTTTCTTGATTCTTACCCAAGAGAAAAAAAAGCTAGATGTATTTTTCATGAAAATTTCCAAAATATAATCTTCTTCCAAATGCTGCAATTACTTACAGATGCTTTAACCCTTTAACCGGTTTGTTAGGAAGCTGCCCTGTATTGATTTAGGATTATTTGATATTTTAAGCCAATTATAGCGGTTATAACTCAACTCATTCTCCAATATTTCATTTAAAACAAAACCAGAAAAGAACAATCCCAAACGATTTTTAAAAATGAGCCGGTTAAAGGGTTAAGATACCATAAAATGTCACGCTTCCTTTGATAATGAGTGAATGCCCCACAAACTTATTTAGATTTACTACCTAGAACAAGCATTCAAAAACAAAATAAAATTAATTTACATGCAGTTTTGTACAGAAAATCCATCCTCTGATTAATAATTTACGTAGCGTTCAAAAGAAAATGTTCTTTATAACAGAAATGTCGTTCTTGATCAATTAATAGAGATAAGCCTAATTATCTAATCTCTTTTTCAGTATTAACAAGAAAATAAATCTATAGAAAGGGCTCATTTGTGTTTGTAATTGTAATTTGCTAAGAGTTTTCAATATTAACAAGAAAATAAATTTATAGAAAGGGCTCATTTGTGTTTGTAATTGCAATTTGCTAAGAGATCTTTCTGGAATTAGTTTAAGTTAGCCAATATCCTGGAACGCGAAATTGCCTTTCCGATATCTTAATTCATTTGATCTCCATCAAAGAACTTTCTGTTGAAATTAATGAATAAATTAATAATCAGGAACTTTTTAGGTAAAAATGCATCTCTCTGATGGTAAATATATGGTTCCGGATCCGACAAAATATGTTTTGACCTTTCTGAATTTGAATTTTCTATACGATTGCTTTCTAAAATGACAAATTTATTTCCCGTGAGTTAAGATTAAAGCAACACGACTAAGAAATAATTGTTAAATGAGATAAAATTTTGCGAAAATTGTCAACTTTTATCCACAAAATTCTAATTGGTGTCAAATATATGGTAGTCTGAGGCATCAGTTTTCCTTATATTTTTTTAGCGTTATTTCAAACTTTGGAGCTTAGATGAGTTTCTGCTATGATATGTTTATCCATAGAACGCATTAATTTATTTTTATTATGTATTTTTATTATCTTAACAACAATTTTCGGAAGGTGGTGGTCTTGTGGTAAAGTTTTGGCTTTGGAATCAGTGGATTTCATGTTCGAAACCTGATTCCCCAGAAGAACCCTTGTATGAGTGTGTTTGGTGTATGCTAAATCCGTTGGACTAGATATCCTCCTGCTGGTGTAGTGTGGAAATTTGGAGAAGGGAGTACTATCTCAGGTGTCGTCCTTGTCATCTGATCGTGGTTCAAAATTACGAGGTCCGTCGCAAAATAGCCCAAGTGTTGCTTTAAAACAGGACATTGATGTACCTAAACTAATCACAATTTTAATATCATAAGGACGTTAATCGCATGTTCAAGTCAAAAAGAGAAAGGAGAAAAGAAATGAATAGATAAAACTAGACTTAATGAATTCGGAACTCATTTATGTGACTCATAATTTATAGTAAAGTTGGCATATAAAATTTTTAAAAATCACAATCCAGATTAATGGTCTCTGAAATTATATAAGATTTGTGGCAAACAGATGCTTACTTAAATAAGTTCTGATTGTTCATCTAAGCTTAACTGTAAAGTACATTTATGATTACAAGAGAAAACACAATGTTATTTAATTTAGTAAGTGATATAATGCCTAACTTAATGCATAAATGCTTTTCACCAAAATTTTTTGTTTTTCTGTACTTCGTTAAATCTATTTTTTTATCCAATATATTTTCTTCTTTTTTTGTACAAGACTAGTTTTAATATCATTTTCAGAACTGACCAAAGATAAAGACCGTGCAGCATTATCTTACACACCAAGAACGCTGGAAACTAGTTCAAAATTTCGGAAATTAAAACATGGCATCATATCAAAAGAACCAAACTAACATGCTTTTAAAATTTTCGCAGAAATTTAACAAATCAATCAGAAAATATTTATAGGTTCAGACTCCACGTATGAAGTAGAAAATAAAACATGCATGAACTTCAAAACTTGAGACTGGGCAAAAAACAAAGTAGCAAAGGGAAATGGTTGGTTGGTTATGTGATGTTTATTGGCTCAAAGACCAACAAGTGGAAATATCATCTACTGGAAATGGTTGGTTGGTTATGTGATGTTTATTGGCTCAAAGCCAACAGGTGGAAATACCAGCCGGTGTAAATCACTTCCATAACCGATTATGAATGATCTCTGAACGAACTTGTAGCTTTCTTTCCAAACTGCAAAATATTACAGATCTTTCATCATCAAGTAACTGGTTTTCTTTCCCTTTTTTTCAAGAAAAAAACTCCCAGGAATCTTCTTATTTTGGTGCTTATTTTCTTCATATTTCTTGCTCAATTAATAAGCATACTTCATACAACATTATTTTGTTGTTGTTCTAGTGTTCCGCTTTACAACGGAAGGAGGGGTGCAGTAACTTCTGAGGGCATGGACTCCTGAGCATCCGAGGGCAGGAGTCCAACTTCTAGCTCACACGAGTCACAAACCCTTTTTACGGGTCGAACTTCATTCATGCATTTCCTTCATTCATCCACAGAACGTAATTTAGATCTGGAACAGAGGGCGATCACCTCTGACCCAGTAGATTGGTATTGCTTCCAACATGGAGGACTTAAGGATCACGACAGATTTAACGGGCGCCAACCACCACATACACGGAGAGTCTATTCAACATTATATTTCTTTTTTATCAGTATCGCGAAAGTTAAAATAATGACCGAAAACTTCAGAATATTCATTTTAGAGTTTCAAATCAAGTCATTTTATATTATATTGGTCAAGTTTTACATTTCTAGAAATCACTTTTTTTGTGTGTGCTACAGTTTCTGAAATTAAATCAGTAGCTTCCAAGATTTGTCACTAGGGGAACTGCCACTAGCATCAAATAATAACATATAGCTACTTAATAAATATTTGTTAAGTTAATAGACGTTCATAAATCGCTAATATTCAATAGTTAGGCATCAGTTGTTAAAAGATATATGTATTTGCTCTTGATAAATATAAAATCTTACTAAAGTAAGTAGAATCTCAACGGAATCCGTATAAATACATTTTGAGATTATTTTCATCTTATCATAAAACGTTATACTCACTGGAAAATATGTCTGGGTAATAAAAACGAAACCTATATCACTTTTCCCAGGTTGCTAAAATAATGCATAGGCCATTAGATCCTTATCAAAATGAGAAAATAAAAAGGTCACGCTTCATTAATAGAAGCTAAATGACTTTGAGGTTGCTCAAACACTGCTACTAACTAAATCTTCGTTTATTATGTATTTTATTACTTAGTGGTAAACTTAATAGTGATAATCTATTCCTTTGAGTCAACTAGGGAACAAACTAATCAGAATTCCATTAAGAGAGCAATTAGGAATGGCAGCATGTAAAGGAATTACAGGAATCGCATTCGCATTTATTTATTTTCTTTATTTACATTTGTTTGTACTTTGAAGTTGATGCACCGCGATGACGATTCTTTCAGCAGTGAGATTTATTTCATTTAGCAAAGAACTAAAAGTATCTTTCAAACAAAGTTTATTCAGTCTTCTTTGTATGCGGCTTTTGAAAATTGTATCGGTGAAGTTCCCAGCGTAGGCAGTTAATGATCTTCTGATGCTGTTTGTCGATTAGTCAAATCCCAGAGGGAGTTATCTTCAAGAAAAAATTGCGTTGGAAGTTGAGCATATATAAATGATGAGCGGAAATTTTCAGGAGAAACTTTTTCTTTTGAAAAGGTGAACTTTTGCAGTTCCGAAAACATCTTGCTTTGAAGTGGCTAGCGCAGGAGTAAATAAGCCGACAAATAAAAATTTTCGTGTAGGTTTAAATTTCACGCAAGGAATTATAAATGAATTATAAAGTCGGGAGGAAATGTTACTTTAGAATTGTTGCTGTACAATGTAAAGATGAAGCAAAAGAGTCCTGCAATACCCCAACTATTCGATTGAGGAAAAAAATAAGCAAATAAAGATAACGAATAATCTCATCTCAGTTTGCTTAGAAAGAAGCAATTATCTAATTGGAATAATTCTATATACTGGAATAATTTTTTATTTTTAGTAGAAAATCTACAATCCTTATTTATCTTTCCTCATCTTAATTATTTTTAATAAAAAATAAGGTATTGTAATAAATTCAAAATACTTTATTCGTTTAACTTTACGTCGAATATTAGTTTTATAAGTTCTCCTGGCTCTTATAAGATGAATGATACCTTATAAAATCAACGATCCTGTGACAGTTGATGTGCTGCAAGTACTGTATCAGTAAAGTGTTTAATATTTATCAATTAGTTTACAGGTTCTATACTTACTATAATAACTCAGATGACAATTTTTATTCTTACCTCATTTGAGTAATGCATGAGGCAATTTTTTTGGAATTACAATATTATAGGTTAGAACCGAGCAATATACCTCAGTCGGTTTACAAATGAGGGTACATATTTCTGTAGTTTGTGCCATATTTATTTTTTAACAAATAATGGCGCCATAATTGCAATGTGAATACAAGTGATGGCATCTATTACACCGTTTCATTAAATGGCATCACCCAATTTCAAAAGATGAAAATACAACTTTGTTCATTGTATTTCTTTTTAAGGCTTAAACGTTTTTATTTTATGTCAAATATTAATACTAAAGATATACTGGTCCTTAAATAATGAAAAACGCCATGCATCTTCTGTAGTCCTATACCAAACAGCAATGAAGGTATTTTAAATTAGCCAATCAGCTGTCAGAGTGCTGTTGAATAATATCCCACCTAATAATTTTTATTTACCCAAAAATCGAAAATTATGCATAATGAAATATTTGCAATCAGTTCATGGTGTTGAGCATGCGTTGGAGCTTATAAAAATGTGAATATATCGATACATATTTTGTGCCTTATTTATTTCTATCCAGATAAAGTCTCTCTATATAGTATAATATAAGAGCAAGTGTTATTGGAAGAGCGCTAAAATGTAACATTTGTTATTCTGTCGATGCTAAATCACATCAATTAGACGGAGAGTCCAAAAAATTTTCAGCACTGTTTGTGTCAGGAGATTTTACTAATTAAATTTGATGAGCAATTTTGAAGATATTATGAACATTGCTTTTCTTAAATAATGAAGGAAACAAATAATCATCATTAAAAATAAAAATTTATATTCAAAAATTAAAACAACATTTTTTATACAGAAAATACTTAATACTTAAACTCTGTAATCTTTATTAATTATTATAATAATTTATCAACTTATAATTATTATCACTAAGATTAAAAAGAACATCATTAAAAAATTATTAGAATTTTAACCATTGTGAACTCCCACTCTGATTCTGACACCTTCAGTTATCAAGCCAACAAAAATGAATATCAGCAAATAAATATTTTTTTATCTTGATTTCAAGTGAAATCCCTTACAAATACCTTAAAAGTTGTTTTCTTAGTATTCGTTATTCCCCAAACGAGATGAAATTTGTATACATAAAATTTATACTCATTATTTATTATTAATATTATTACTGAGCTAATAATTATTATCATTAAGAATAAAAAAATCATTCAAACATTTAAAAGATTTTTAACCGATGTGAACTCCCAATTTATCATAGGCGCGTAAACTTAACAATTAAGTGCTGATTCTAACACCTTCAGTAAAGCACGCCACCGAAATTGAGTGGGCTTTCTGTGAATATTAGCAAATAAATAATTTTTTTTTCTTGATTAGAAGTAAAACTACTTACAAAATATAAAAAGTTAAGCTTTTTTGCAGTTTATTAATTCAGAAACTAAAAAAAATACGAGCACTTTTATGCAAAAAGTGAATTGCTTTAGTTAAAGCTTATTTTAGCAAACTAATTAAAATTGGAAAAAAAATTGTATTTTTTAATGAAATCTTTAATGCTTTCTACTAAAATTTTTAAGAAAAAAAACTATTTGGTAAAAATAAATTACTCCTTTTGAAATTAAAGAAAAATGCCAAACTATCAAACTTGACAATTATCACCCAATTATTTATTGATACATATCTTGCGATGAAGTTAGGAAAATAAATTTTGTTGAAAATATTATGAAGACCACTCCCTTTGAAATGAAAAAAAATGTCAAACTTGATAATGATTACACAATAATTTATTGATGAAGTTAGTCTTAGTTGATGAAATCTTATGACGAAGTTAGGAAAATAACTTTTATTTAAAATATTATGAAGATCATTCCATTTGAATATATATATATATATATTAAACTTGACAATGATCATGCTATGATTTAGAGATACATATCTTACGATAAAGAAAATCCTTTTATTCAAAATGTAATGGCAACAAAACAATACCTCAATATGATGAAATATAATTGATCCGAAAATTTATGGAGTTTCAGAATTGCTGCCCTATAATATTTTCAACAAGACATCGATGATAAACACATGGTCAAAATTATGATGTTATGGTCGATTTATGAAGTTAAGAACCTATTTAGAGAGGCCCCCTTTATTTCCTGATCTTAACCCTGTTGAGAATAAGCAGCATCCTTTAGACATGTAAGCGATAAAAGGAAAATTTCTAACGAAACTTATCTTTAGGGGTGGAAAGGCTAAATTCAGAGTAAAAACGACGTGACGAATTATTGAAATGAATTATCAGATTAGATCAAATTGTAATTGATGTGAAAGGTCTTATTTTTATCGTGTATATCAAATCAACTACTAGTACAGTTATTTAATATGTAAAAGAATTAATATTCCTTGTTCGTAGTTAAATTTATGTTTGTTTATGCATCTTTCAAGTAAAATAGTATTGTGTAAATACTATTAATTAAGACCATAAGGCAATCCCATATACTGTGGAATGTTCCATTATATGTGATTTATGTTTATACATCTTTCAAGTAAACTGGTTATGTATAAAAGCTATTAGTTAAGACTATAATGCAATAACATATACTGTGCTATGTTTTCATTATATATTTCATTTTTCACACGTGATTTATGTTTGTCTATGCATCTTTCAAGTAAACTAGTTATGTGTAAAAGCTTTGTCTATGCATCTTTCAAGTAAACTAGTTATGTGTAAAAGCTTTGTCTAGGCATCTTTCAAGTAAACTAGTTATGTGTAAAAGCTTTGTCTATGCATCTTTCAAGTAAACTAGTTATGTGTAAAAGCTTTGTCTAGGCATCTTTCAAGTAAACTAGTTATGTGTAAAAGCTTTGTCTATGCATCTTTCAAGTAAACTAGTTATGTGTAAAAGCTTTGTCTAGGCATCTTTCAAGTAAACTAGTTATGTGTAAAAGCTTTGTCTGTGCATCTTTCAAGTAAACTAGTAATGGTAAAAGTTATTAATTAAGACTATAATGCAATCACATATACTGTGCTATGTTCTCATTATATATGATTTCATTTTTTCACTTGTGATTTATGTTTGTCTATGCATCTTTCAAGTAAACTAGTAATGTGTAAAAGCTATTAATTAAGACTATAATGCCATCACATGCAATGTTATGTTCTCATTATATGTGATTTCATTTTTGCCCTTATTATACTTTACTATTAGGGTTCAATATAGAATAAAAAATTGTGATCAGGGGATCGCCAATTAAACCAAAGATCTGGATATGTGTGGGCCTGGTACTCATTAAATTTGTTTCAAATATGCTCCCTCTGGTGTAATGAGGATGTTTGAAAAATGGAATTGCAACGCAGTAGCAGAGGCCATCTTACAACCAAGGCGGAATATAGGGATGGTTTTGACGGGCACGACGGATGATCCAAAGTTCGAAACCCGATTTAAGCAAACATCCGTATGAGAGGGTCAAGTGCAGCTCAAGTTTGTTGGGGGTAAATATATTCGCACTGGTGTGGTGAGGAAGTTTTTAGAGTGGAATTTCAGCTCAGTAATAGACACCATCGTTCGCCCACGATAGACTGATAGGACGACGTCGGCTGCGAAGGCGAAAGGCTCCAGGTTCGAAACCTGTTTTTAAACGAACCACCGTAAAAGTGGATCAAGTAGAACTCAAATTTATAAGGGATAAATGGTAAAGTTCGGTATTTTAGAGAGGATATTCAGCTTTGGTTCTGCCACATCATCTGAATATAATCAAACGTTACGATACATAAAAAAAA
Organism: Argiope argentata; assembly: GCA_026289955.1. Lineage (NCBI taxonomy): Eukaryota > Metazoa > Arthropoda > Arachnida > Araneae > Araneidae > Argiope > Argiope argentata. The sequence goes on from JAOUZG010040121.1 coordinate 815,995, forward strand.
GCCCTAATGATGCCTCAAAAAATAATACTCTTCTTGATCTTACTTAATTATACCCTAATGATGCCTCAAAAAATGTAATACTCTTCTTGATCTTACTTAAATATACCCTAATGATGCCTCAAAAAATGTAATACTCTTCTTGATCTTACTTAAATATACCCTAATGATGCCTCAAAAAATGTAATACTCTTCTTGATCTTACTTACATATACCCTAACAATGCTTCAAAAATGTAAAGCTCTTCTTGACCTTACTTAAATATGCTTTAATGATACCTCAAAAAGGTAACGATCTTCTTAATATTACTTAAATATACCCTAATGAATCAAAAAAAGTATTGTTCTTCTTCATCTTACCTAAATATGCTCTAATGATGCCTCAAAAAAGTAATGCTCTTCTTGACCTTACTTAAATATACTTTAATGATACCTCAAAAAAGTAAGATCTTCTTAATCTTACTTAACTATACCCTTATGAATTCTCAAAAAAGTATTGCTCTTCCTGATCTTACTTAAATATACTCGTATGATACCTCAAAAAGGTAATACTCTTCTTGATCTTACTTACATATCCCCTAACAATGGTTCAAAAATGTAATGCTCTTCTTCTTCTTACTTAAAGATACCCTAATGATACCTCAAAAAGGTAATGCTCTTCTTTACCTTACTTAAAATAATATCCAACCATAGTCGAAAATTAAGAAGTTTCACCAGTCATAGGCATCAAACCGGGATTTTGATCATACCAATCCATCAAATAACAAAGAAATTAATAACAAAATTAAACACACATTACCCTCAGATCAGATGAAGTATTAGATGTAAAAGAATTAATCAGACAAAATTTGTGAGAGACTGAGTCATATCTTATCTAATATTTACATCGACTCTAATAAATGCCACAACACAGGTAAATTATACTCTTTTTTAAAAGTTTAGAAAAAAAAACTATATAAATATATTTTCTTCTCCTTCTCGTTAAAAATATATCCGTATACACACACTCCCCTCTTTGTAAGATCATTTTCTCCCGGAAATATTGTTTTAGTTAGATTCTCGGGATTACATATATGAATTTCCATTCCTGTTTATTCAAGTATTTTATTTACTTAATCCGAAACGATGCGGAATAAATTTCAAAGGTAGAAATTTTAATTATTTAGCGTCTTGCATTTAATTATTTGGCTTTTCTCGCTAGGGTGATTAAAACTCTCTCGAGATCCCACTCATTTCAGAAAGGCGAAGGAATAGCTCTTGAGTGTGCAATTCACTCAAACAGAAGCTTAGAAAATAACCCATACTTAAATTCTTTTTTCGCCAAACTTTTCCGGTTTATGTGATAGCGGTGAAAATAATCAGATATAGATGGCGCTCTGATTTAAAAAATGTGTTTGCCAATGAGTAAACATCGAATAATAATTACTTTGCTCGAATGAATGAGTAATCCTATGTTTTCCTAATTTGGTACCATTTTTATTGCAGAGTCGTGAGAAATTCATTCGCAAGAAGACTTTAATATTTCCTTATAATCAAAATTTTCAGACAAATAGGCAGAAAGAATAAGCTCGTTAATCGTGGTATAAAAATACGGATAATTTTATCCATCTAGCACGATGCGAATTAATTATCTGAAAGATTTTCTTTTAATTCTTTTAATTTAATTAAAAGAAATTCAATGGGAGTTAAAAATTGAAAACAATTTTTTAAATCCTACATGATATCTTTGGGGTTATTTCATGAGTGAACTTAAATTTAAACGGACGAAGGAAACCAAAATTCTTTCTAGTGCTTTATTGCAAATAATTAAAGATAGTGAGTTTTAGAAGATATAATTGCGTCTAGATAGGAATTTCCAGGAAAATTTAATATTCCCTTTTACCCAAATTTTTCAGACAAAATAAACAGAAAAATTTATTCATTAATTTCCTTAAAACCTTAAAATAATTTTAAATATTCATATAGAAGCTAAATTAATGTAATATATTTCTATTATATTTTTTTTTTCCTTTTTGCTAATAGACGTTCATTAAACATTAAAAACTACTTCTTAGATTTCTAAGATTATAATGCAGGATCATTAAACAGTTATTTGGAGGATTAAACCAAATTTAAATTAGGGGAGGGACAAAACTAAAAGGGTAATTCTATGTTCTGAAAGTAAACATGAAAAGACATCTGTTCAGTTTTCACATGATTTTTTACATCATTTTGTAGAATGCTTTCAGCCTTAAAAGTATGATGAATGAATTTACCACGCATTGATATTCAAACGATGATAAATAGATATCGCATTAGGTAGATGAAGGAATATTGTGTCTTCTATAAGGTAATTAAATTGAGTAAACAATTAATTAATTTTTGTGGCTCTCTTAAATTAATTAAGACACACCGAAAAAAAGTCGTTCTGTTAGATCATTTTTTGTCTTCGCTGTGAAATGGCATTATGTTCTATTATAATCTGAGATCATAATTTACAAAAATAATTGAAAGCGGTTAGAACAAAAAAGTTTTTTTTTGTACAAAGCCGAATATTCTTTGAAAATAAATGCAACAAAATAAAAAAAACACTCAAAAAACGTCAGTTTCCATAAATTTTCAATCTTTTTAATAATATAATGTTATCGCAATCTTAAATCAATATTTACAGAAACATCATTAATGTGAAAAGGAAAAGGTAGAACTTTTCTTCATCAAGTTTTTATTATTGTAATAATAATATTTCATGAAAATATCTTGTTTTCTTCGGTTACAAACAATTACAAATTTTTTTATTCGATTTATGTCTCATTTTGAAACTATTAGGGTACTGCAGAGGTACTATAGAAACTATTAGGGTACCACATTAAATCTCTTAATTTTAAGTCTGGATCTGATGGCATAGTCATCTTCCCAGCCCTTTTCCAAACATTCTCACCATACCAGAGATAGAAAGTTTTTGCTTTGTTTTTTGAATAAACTTAGCCAAACTCCAGCTCACGTACTCATCAGTTATTTGGCAGAATCGAATTCATGATCTTCTGGCACCGAAGCTGAAATTCTGCCCCCCCCATTTCCCAAACCTAACACTACAGTGTTCAACCTGGTAGCAAGAACTCAGTTTAGGAGCTGGAGTATAATAGATTCGCACCCCTTGTAAACATATCTGGTAAATATTTAATCTGTCAAAACCAAATGTCATCAAGGTGCAATTTTTAGGCGTATATCTGACCCCTGTGGTGAATCCCTATTTGGGCGTGACTCTTGTGAAAATCACCAGTTCTAGTGATTGATAATTTTGCTTTTTATCATTTTTATATTTACACTGATGATCTTATTGATAACATTGATGTTTTGAAAGCTGCAACAATTTGCGAACTAAGCCCAATGGATTTTTATTATTTTGAACTGTGGTTTAAAGTAGGGTTTTGACTCTGTATTATTCATTATAACTTAATTTTTCTATAACCTTTCAGTAGGCTAAGATGCTCGAGAACGTTGATCATTTAATATTACCAGTAGATCCGATAATTTCCCACCGCGCTTGTTTATTAATGTTTTTTATATAACAAGATCAGTTTTGGCTATTGTGACACAAAAATAGGACATATTGAATAAATAAGTAAACCGAGTGGCTTCAAATATTTTTTCAACTACTGAAGATGATCGTGGCTTATTGTGTCCCATTTTGAGTATATGCATTGATTGCGTATGGAATCAAGACGACAGAATATCAGCTACAAGGATAAAGGATACGAACTTGCCACATGAATCCTTTTGATTCATAGCATTTGAGTACATTAAATTTGGAACTATATCAAACTGCCTCCTGTGACAAACAATCTTGGAGAATAGAATATTTTTCAACTACTGACGATAATTATAATTTATTATGTCCTGTTGTGAGTCCATGCATATGGTAAATTATGGGCAACATTAGTAAAAGTTTACGAACTCGAGACACGATTAAATTTAATTCATTGGCTTTGAATATATACAGAATATTGAAAATAATCGTGGCTTATTTTGCTTCATATTTACTTTTATTGATTGCATATGGAAATCTAACAGCAAAATATCGGTTACAAGGACATTTGGATACAAACTCACCATACGATTCCTTTTGTTTCATTAATTTGAGTGCATTAAATCTAGCGTGATATTAAACAGCTTCCGGTGTTATACAAATTTTGGGAATGGAATATTTTTCAGCTACTGAAGATAATCGTTGATTATTGTGTCCTGTTGTGACTACATGCACTGAATGCATATGATAAAATATCGGCTACATTGGTTAAAGATTACAAAGTTGAGGCACGATATTTCAATTAAATCATTAACTTTGAATTCATACAGAATATATAAATTAATCGTGGCTTATTGTGTTCTATTTTGACAATATTTATTGACAGCATATAGAAATCTTATGTCAAAATATCATCTACAACGTTACAAGTTACAAACTCGAGACACGATTTCATTAAATACATTGGCTTTGAATACATACAGAATACAGAAGATAATCATAAATTATTGTGTTCCATTTTGACAATATTTATTGACAGCATATGAAAATCTGACATCAAAATATCATCTACAAAGTTAAAAGTTACAAACTCGAGGAACGATTCCATTAAATGCATTGGTTTTGAATACTGAAAATAATCGGGGTTCATTGTGCCCCGTTTTGATTACATGTAATAATTGTATAAAGAAATATTTCTACCAATTAAATCAAGACTATGTCTACTAGCTATACAAATGTAAGTTATTATACCGGAGCTTAAAATTATTCTTTTATTCTAAAAACCCTATTATCCTTTTAGTATATTTTTAAATAATCTATCAAACTTAATGTGAGAAATCAGTATAAATTTGATGGATTTGTATTTTTCTCAACTGTTGTCTAAACCACCTAAATCATTGTTATAAAATTATATTATTTACGGCTCCATTCTTTATAAGTTTTCGGAAACAGACAAAAATTTTATCAGTCGATGTTATTAAATATTTCCAAAAATTATGTTTTACCAACTTTAAGCTTGAAAGATATTAATTCTTTTTGACGTGAATTTCCAAATTCCTATGAAATCTCTTAAATCTGAAGAGATAAAGAACTTTTCCAATTTTTTATCCCTGCTTTAGTAAATTTCACAAAAGGAATATTCAAATGAACATATTGCATGTAGTTTTAATATATTAAGGTAAAGCCCGAAACTTTGCTGAAAGCTGATATTAAAGCACAATATATAATACAAACTTTTATTTTGTTTTGTTCATTAAACTCTTTAAAATTCTGCATAAAATTCTGCTTAATTCGTTTTCTGGCCTTTAAAAACAAGTCACTCCCATATTAATGAGCTAAGTTCTCCGTAAATTAATCTATGAAGCGAAAGATTGGGATATCCAGACTATTTATCTTTAAATATGCAGGAAATTTAAATATATTACAGGAAAGGTAATTGAGCTCTCGTAACTGATATGCAAATTAGTGACGCTGGCATAATTAATGCAAATTCACAAAAGATCCCGACTGGTTGCTTCTGAGTTAGCACTCCTGCCATAAAGGAATGTTTACGGAAGCGTTCACAATATGATTTTCTTTCACTAATTTTCAGAAATGATTAGCCAGTAGGATCATAATGCGCATTCATTAATTGACAATGGGGAAAGTCAGGCAGAAGTAAGTATGTGATAGATCAATGCCTCCTTCAACTAAATTTGCGAATATGTTCTCATGCAAAATAATAGGATCAAGCAAAGAGAGGTAAATTTTTATTTGAAATCAACAGGAAAGGTCATATATCCAATAAGGATCTTATCCACCTGCCCCTCCCCCAAAAATGGAGATCTTGGGTAAGGTTGAGATTATCTTTCATAGAAATGGCGAATAATAGCTTCGAAATATAAAGAATTTTCAAGAAATAGATAATCCACTTCAGAGGGCTCTAAAATGGGTTCTATTGGTCTTAATAAGATAACATTTGAACTACAGATCATTCAGATGATGCGCTTTATATTTGTTAATTTTTTAAAAAAATAGTACAAAAATTCATCAATAGAAGGCGCTGTAACACAGTATTTATTTGCATATATTGAAAATGTGCATCATAATTTACACATGCCTATTACCCTTTTTCTTTGGAAGAAAAGAAGGCGGATGTTTCAGGAATATTAATTTCTTCTCTGTTTTTTCGTGCCTACGTTGCAAGAAAAAGTGCAACTGGTGAAATTGTTCTCCCAGAACCAACAAAACTCTATTGTTGTGTTGTTACCCATGGCACTTGCCTATGGACAAGCCCGCCACCGATACAGCAGCAGATTTGTGAATTACCATTTTCACAGACAGACAATCCACCAAAACCTACCTTGCACCTGGTCTGGTTCTCATTTTATCTGTCAGGCTCTCTGTTGTGGTGTGAAAGTGTGGAATAAAATATCAGATAAAAGATCATCTTCTACATCTGAATATCAAAATTACGCAGTTGATAGATTTTATGATTGTAAGCTTGGAATTTCGTTATCAATTCTTGGTGTCCTTTTAAAAATTAGATCCAAAATTTGTACATTGGTGCATTAATCATCGCAATACAGCATCATCAGCTTCTTTCATCCGAGAAGCGCCATCTGATGGCAAATTTAATAAAACAATTCTTTCAAGATTTCATATTTATTTAAATTAATTATAAAATATATTGAAAAAGGAATCTTTCGAAAATAAAAGTTTTCAAAAGACAGGATTATATATGAGCAGTTGAATACAGGAGGTAAATCTAATAAAAAATACAAGCATGAAAGTAAAATCGCAATTGTGGCAGTGAAAACAATATCATAAAGATATTAATCTAATAAATATCATACAACAGAAGTGCTTCAGATCTTCCTTAAAAGTTTAAAAAATACAAGGTTATCTGTATAATCAAGTCCAAATCCAGTAATTCAGATTTTTCAGATGGGAAAGGGAAGAATATTAGAAACAACTAATCACAACCTGCGAATTTCAGTTTTCTTAGAGCAACCTAAATAATAGACTGCTGCTTCAGATTTTGGAATTATTTGTTATTGTTAAGGATATCTCCCAGTGAGTTTACAATAAAAGTAGGATAATGGAGGATGATATTTTATCCTGCGAGCCTTATGAAAAACATTCAGCTCAAATAACAAAAACACCACCAAAATATTCCCAAAGATTAGCATTTGTAGTCACTAATTACACAAGCAAAGAAAAATCGATAAATAGGAAAGATTAACAGCTCATCAACATAACTAGAAGATTCGCTCTTCTATCACCTTTTCAAAGACATAATTAACAGCTCGTGTAAGGTCCTCCATTTATATAGTCTTCCGATAATCTGTAGAGTCACATGGAATTTTCAACAAGAAACTCCAGATCTCGGTTCCTAATGCAGATCATGTCGTAATTAATACCCTTTCCAGATACTTCGTATTTGTCTCTAAACTCAAAAATTCTGGAAGAAAGCAATATCATTCATTCAATATCCATTAAAATATGTATTCACTTAATTTTTTAACAATAAAATGTAATTACAGATCTGTAACTCTATAGATAATATGATTTTCTATTCAATTTTATATATTTTCTAATATTTATAAACGCACTAAGTTTTTGCTATAAGAAGGTATTCTTTAATGAATTCCGCCTCATTCGTTAAAGCTGCAACTTCCGTGTTACAGAAAGACTTAATTATATAATTAATTCAATTAAAATTACAAATTAACTTAAAACAATGATAAAGAAAAACTGATAACATAATCTTCTTATCACAAAATCTACGAGCAAATAGGATATTGTTAAGCATCAAAATAATTCTAAATTATTTTCCTGGTATTTTCTACTGAAAATATTTTCCTCGTGGAAGTTAAAGCGATGTAATAAAATGCAGGAAAACCCAATTCTCATAATGAATTCTTAAATTTCTCAAATATTTTCGTTGATGTTATTTTCTTTATTATGTTCATTACTTAAAGGTTCTAATTAAGCGGTTTCGGCTGGCATAGTATTAATTGGGTAAGGAAAATGTAATTCTTAACCGTAATCATGGAATAAAGACGGCAGTGGAAAGTTAAAACAACAATCTTCTTATTATGAAATCTAATCCTTCCCACGGGGTCATTTCGGTCCTAATTAGTGCTTCAGCTAATGATTAGGGAGAAGTACTTTTTAAAACAAACTTAATGAAGCTCTTCCGTTAAATTCCGAAAGATTTTTGAAGCAAACGCATTTTTCCTTTGGTTTTTTTAAAGTCCAATATTTCGCTTCACTTTTCCAAGACATATCAAATTCTCTTTTTTATACACTTCTATTAGCTTGATTTGTCCCATCTTTTGGAAGTTGGGCTTTTACAAACCTTTTTAATCAACCTTTCATTCTCTTTTCATTCACTGTATTCTTGTTTTGGCATTTTATACGCCTTTATGTTATTGGAGACAATATGCTGTTTTAATACTTTCCTAACTTAATTAGCAGTTCATCGGTTAATTTAAGTAAATTTTGATTCCATATATGGAACCGTGTGGTATTCAGTTTGGAAAAAAGATTCATTTCTATATTTAATATTTATAATAATGAATTTATATTAAAGACCAAAAATAGAATATCATTAAAAAAGAATTTATCCTTTCTAAAACACCAACTGAGACAAGTTTTTAAAAACTAGTTTCATTAAATTATAATCTTATTCAAGGTTAATATTTGCAAGAATAGAATTTCGTTAACTGTTTTTGACTCTTTTTTTTTCTTAAACACTAAATTTCTAAAATTATGAACAAATGTTTTTTTCTGATGAAAAATACAGTATTTTAATGTTTTTATTTTTATAAATAAATTGCTTAGCTTTTTTTAAATTTCGATTTAATATCAGAAGCTTCATCTAACAATAAATTTGAAAAAAATTAATTACTAATCTTAGTAATTATAGTAAGGAGTTAGGAAGTAAATTTAGAAGTAAAAAACAAAAAATAATAAAATGATTTTTTTTAAAAAAAAAACCTGCTTTTAATAATGAACTTAAAATAAAAATAATATATTATTTCATTAAAAATGTAGATGCCTGGGGTGGGGATTTAAAAATGAGAGCCAAGGGAAGCAATTAATTCAGAAAACTAAATCATATAAAAAAGATAATTGCTTAGCGTTTCTTAAAAATCAAAATATTTGAGATAATGTGATTTAATTTTCAGTTTAATTATAGTATTTATATCATCGCCTTTTTTGGACTATTGTTTTGACTTCTAAATTTTTTTATAAAAACATTCTCTAATTGAGATTAATTACGCATAAATAGAATCGTACGAGCTAATAAAATAGTGATTTCGAAAAAAATTCTTTAATTTTTACTTTCCCATGAATGAAGTGCTAAGCAAGTATTTTAATTGTAAAAAAGTTTGGAATTTAAGATTTTGACGAATTTCCAAGTTTGAGTAAGAAAAATGCATATTTTCATATTTGAAAAATCACCCTAAGAAAAACGCATATTTTCATATTTAACGAATCAACCTGAGTAAAAAAACGCATATTTTCCATTATATTTGTCTGTATATCTGTGAACACAATGACTGAAAACTGCTTTGAACTAGATGGCTGAAATTTGGCATGTGAAATTAAGACAAAATTTGTAGATTCCTGTCAAATTTTGAATGAAATCGATTGGGAGAAAACCTGTCGTCTGACTTTTCGAGTACAAGAAAACTCGATAAATGTAATACGCAAAGAGCTTTTTAGATAATATTACCAACTAAAATACTAATGCTTATCAAATTTTTAATCAAACCAATCAAAAAGTTGATTGTCTTTCAATCTGTACTTTCTAATTCATGTAAATGTAATGATTCATAAATGAAATGACTTAAATCAATGAAATTCAGTATTTTGTTATATGACTACAACAAATTTTGGTGTAAAATGACAGGTAAAAAAACTATATTCCCGCCGTAGATTCTATAAAAATTACGAAAAAGATCTATATTTGTAGCTATTGTTCCCCAATGATACCCAAGATATTTGTGACCTTCCCCAAAGTCAGAAATTTTTTGCGAAGGAAGGGGTTAAGACCTCTAATGAAGGGAACGTTTCTACAAAACCAATCCCACTGATTTACATTTATTTTTGTTTTCTAGATTATACTCTTATTTCTATCTCTATTTTACGGGTTAAATCTTCAAATTTGCATATAACATCCTGTATATGCTTCTCCCTAGATCAGGATTGAAAAAAATAAAAGCGTTTAGAAGGTTATTAAATTTTTGTATATTTTGCCTTTATAATCCTGTATAGATCTCCCTCGATCTGTTTTGTTCAGTTACATTAACGTTCCATTTTAAAGCAGCATTAGGGTTATTTTGGAATAAACCTCGCAATTCTGAACCGTGGTCAGATGACGAGGGCGACACCTGAACTGGAACACTCCCCTCTGAGGCCCGCCCTAGCTCTGAGAGGAAACTAAAATAGCAAAGCATAAGATCGGTTTAAAAGAAAAGGGGATATTTATCAGCTAAAATATACAAGAAAAATCTATCAACAAAATATAAGTATATTTTTCGATACAAAAAAATTATATTTAGGAAAAAAAAGTCACATAATTCAAAATATTATGATTAAAGTCTCTTTTAGCAGTGGTTTCGTGATAGTTATCCTAGAAATAAACTTAAATTCTATTTTTTGCAGTGTTTTATCTTCGTTATGCGTTATTGAAACCTTAATAAAAATGTAGAAATTTCACTAATATTATTACAGTTAATTTCTCACATTCATATGTTTTTTGGTAAGATATTGACAAAATTCCCGTTGTTGATTATCATTTCAGCATAAAGATTATTTTAACGCTTCCGAGGAAGCAGCATTGACAGCATTTCTTTAAAACTAGGAATAATTACTGCACTAGTAGAAAACATGGTCGACATTAAACTAAAACGCAAGAATGAACTTGAGAAATATGTTGTGAGATTTTTGGAGGGGGGAGTAGTATAAGAGACGGGTCGTCTCAACCTAACAACAGTATGTGCCCACTGTAAGCCTAATGATGGCATAGCTGATTAATAGTAACCGGAGGTAGAAGTGCATGAGTTCTATCCTCTAACTGTGCTCTTAACAAAAATGTTTTTGCAAACTGCACAAAATTATGATGTACATCTTAGTAACAAATGCCCAATGTGGTCCGGCTACCTGCTGAAAATGTTTTTATAAGCTGAACACAAATGTTGACCAGTTTCCCTATGAAAGTTCTCCAAAATGGAAACCTACTCGAATACACTGCTAAATATAACTTCTCCTCTGTTTAATCAACAGAAGATGCTACAATTTCACATTTTCATTATACTTTGACTTAGCTAAAGAATTTGGCTATTTTAAAAAGGGTGAGATTAGAATCCCTATAAAAAGTCTGCAATCGATGTAAAAACGCAAAATACATAAAACCAAGCAAGTAATATTTTAGCCAAATTTAAACTAAAAACACCATCAATCATTTAAAATCGTTATAAAAACAGTTATTTTATCCAAATCCAATATATGATAGTAACACCATAAACGGTTTACAATCGATGTAAAAACAGGAGATAATCAAACGCTGGCAAATAATATTTTAACCAAATTCAAAATAGAAACTCATCAGTAAATTGCAATCGAAGTGAAAGTAGAAACTAATCGAAGGGAAGTAGGCTACATTTTACCCAAATTCAAACTAATATTAGAACATTGTATAAAATTTGAACATGAGCAATATAAATATTTTGCAACCTTTAAAAATGGTTGTTAAAGTTTCAAAACACTGAAAGCACAATTTTTAACTCACCCTACTGAGTAAATATCCCTCAACAGAAATAACTTTAATAAAATACATTTATTCAGAATTGGCACATTATTAAATTCTAAATTTAATCTTGACAAACGTTTTCGAAAAGTTTCTCCTACGTATTTCCACATTACCAAAAATAAAGAAATTAAATGGCCCAATATGCAATATTTCTACACAGAAGTTGAACATAATCCAATAAATTGACGTGTATGAAAATACCGGACGTCAAACTCAAACTGCATCGCGTGCAAATAATCTCTTAATACTAGGTTCTTATTTCCTGGTGTATATATCAGACTATTGACTTACACATGCCTCCAAGCAAATGGCAATATATTCCCTTCTCAAACATCCCTATTTCAGTTCCTCCAAACATTTAACATCATTTGACTGCAATAAGTCAAATGATGTTAAATGTTTGCTCGGAGACTTCATCATCAAATACTTTCCGTGTCCATAACTCATGCAGTAAAGGCTCCTTCTGCACAAAATCAATTACTATCGTGATTATTTGCAAAGAATGGACTTACAAACCGTGTCAGTTTTCCCTGGGATTTCAACATAATATGCAAGTAGGATCCGAATTAAATATTTGTCAAAACGTTATTGACCGACGGGTTTATACTGTTTGTTAAATTAGTCCCTAGTTTCATGTCTCCCTGGACACGTTTCGTGATGTCAGCAAAATTTGATCATCAATTATGCCAGTTGCTTCATTTCCCCTTTACTAAAAAGACAAAGATCAGGAAAATACTTTTAATTGATGCTCCCTTTCCAGATAGAAAACTTATTTTCGAAATTAAGTTATCTCTAGAGTGAGATGAAACGCGTCGAGGCATGAAATTCTCCAGATTTTTGAAATTTAATGCGATAAAAGATTGCTCGTGTTTCGCAAGTATCCGAGCAAGCAAATAATGCAATTAATGCCGAATGGTTAATCAATAATACATTTTCAACAACGATAGAAACTAGTTCAGTATTCGAGATAATATCCCATGCAGTGATTCATACCGACATCGGGATCTCATTTCCATTAATACGAATGCATAGCATATGGAATTGATAAGGGATTATAAATTTAGTTAATACCGTGAGTTCATTGTCTAGATTTCAAATTAAACGTCAGTATAATTAATTGGGGAATAAATTAAGAGAAAAAATAGATAGAGGCTTTATTTTAACAATAGATATTTAGAAGAGGTATGAATCTTGATATGCGGAAAGCATATCAGAGTTAAAATATTTGAATGGAAACTATTTAAAGGGATCTGTATAATTAAAAGATTATCTAAAGAATCATTTATATGATTTTCTAGCATCATTTTTTTTTTCAAAGTTGTGTTTGAAGTTATTAAACAGATATTCTTTAAGTTATCATTTATATACACTTCAATCGCAAATCTTTTTCAGAGTTGTGTTTGAAGATATTATCTAAAGAATCATTTATATTATTTTAAAGCATCGATTTTTTTCAAAGTTGTGTTTGAAGTTATTAAACAAATATTCTTTAAGGAATCATTTATATACACTTCAAGCGCAGATCTTTTTCAAAGTTGCGTTTGAAGATATTATCTAAAGAATCATTTATATTATTTTCAACCATCCATTTTTTTCAAAGTTGTGTTTCAAGCTATTAAACAGATATTCTTTAAGGAATAATTTATATGCTCTTCAAGAAGCGATTTTTTTCAAAGTTGTGTTTGAAGTTATTAAATAGATGTTCTTTAAAGAATCATTTATATACACTTAAAGCATAGATTTTTGTTCAGAGTTGCGTTTAAAGATATTATCTAAAGAATCCTTTAATATGTTCTTCAAACATCGATTTTTTTCAAAGATATGTTTGAAGTTATTAAAAAAGATATTCTTTAAGGAATCATTTGTACACATTCAAGCATTGATTTTTTTTTCATAGTCTCATTTGAAGATATTATCTAAAGAATCATTTGTAAGTTCTTCAAGCATCAATTTTTACTTTCAAAGTTGTATTTGAAGTTATTATTACGATATTATCTAAAGAATCATTTATATACTCTTCAAGCATCGAATTTTTTCTAAGTTGTTTTTAAAGTTATTATGAAGGATTTGTAATTATTTTTGTTCTTTAATGACAGCGAAAAAGTTACCCAAAAAATTAGGCAAATCCTGTAGAAGTGTTGTTCCTTCATCTTTCACTTATATACAAGCATAGCAAAAACAAAATTCCAAAGAATGTAAATTATTATGAGAATTTTGAATTCAAATATTGGTGGATTTTCTTTAATTTGGTCAAATTTGCCTTTATTGATTTACTCTGTACTTCCATTGGATTGCCAAGACACAGAATTATTCAAAAAAAGTATCATAAATATAATTATAATTTTTTTTGTATTTTTATCCCCCCTTATTCCTTATTTTGTTCCCGTTTTTAAAAAATCATTCTTCATCAAATCTTTTATAACTTAATATTCAAAATACAAGAAAAACATGCCTTGAAATATTTTCATATGTATTTTTCTTATTCATAGCATCATTACGCTCACTAATTATTTTAAACTTTCAGACCGTAAAAACTAAATGCAAGTTTTGATGTATTTTTAGTAAACAAGAGAAAAGAAGTCGGCAATAAAAAATATCATCGGAACTAAGATTTTGATTTAATTTTTCTACATTCAAAATTTTTATTTATTCTCATTAGGAAATTATTTAAAGAAATGAAAACAACTTTTGTTATTATTTATTTTAATTATAGTTATACCAAGAATGTTATGGAAATTTTTTATCTCTTAATGAGATCCCAGGCAGAGTTAGGTTACAAACTGATTTTAATGAAGTTAAGAACTGAAAATATCTTAAGAAACGGTTAGCTTTCAAAATTATAAATGTTTTAGTTTTAAAAAAAAATTAATAATTTAATCCTATTATCTAAGAATTTTAATCTTATAACATTGAGAATGCAAAAAGCAACCTATGCATGTAATAAAAATTATTGATTTTAGTTTAGCTTACTTAGATAAGCATTTTGTTTGGATGCAATACTGGCAAGTAAAAATAAAACAAAATATCGACTCAAAAATATAAAAAAACATAAACAATACATATTCAAAACCCAGAAGATTATAAAAAAGACAGAAAACTTAAATATAAAAACGCGATTAATGAAAAAGAGACGGTTAAAAATGAAAACTTCTGAAAACGGATTTCAAAAGCTAGATTCCCTTGGGAATCTGCTGCATAATTTGATTCATTGAAGGTTAAATGCATGACAAATACTTGATTTGATAGTATTCAACCTGCGACCATTAAGTCGCATGATTCTAGAGCTGAATTGTCACTGCTTACCAACTTACACTAATAAATAATTAGAACTCGGCAAATGTCTATATCGTTTAGCGATTTCAATGAGCTAAGTCCATGATATCTCATTGTTTAAATTTTCAATACAATTAGTCTAAAACCTTGCGACATCAAATCTTGCAATATTTAATCAAGGGAAATAGATAGCGTATGTCTTTCATCAAGCAGAGCATATCTTTCGGCATACTTAGCTCTTAAAGTTAGAAAAAATCTAAGAAAATTACATTATTTTATCAGAGTTAATGTTTACTTTCTCGCACGCGAAGAATGCTAATAAAAAGCATTGTAAGCGTCATAAAATAAGAACTCGATAATTTGACAAAACTCCACTTTTCAGACCTCACGAATCCGAAAATCATCTTTTTTGAATAATGTTTGTCTTTGAAATTAGGCTTGGAACTCGAAACCTAAAACTACTTTGAGCTAAACTGGTGAAGTTTGGTATATAGACGTAAACTACATTTAAATATTTCCATAAAATTTTGAACGAATTCTATTCTGAAGAAGTCTCTCTATCCGGCTGCCAAAGGATTAATAGTGAAATTCGATACACAGGCTTAGCATCTAAAATGTAGATATAAAATTTTGAACAAAATCCATTCAAAAGAAGTCTCTATCCAGATGCCAAAGGGAATATGGAAATTTGATACACAATTGTAACCTCTAAAATGTAAATATTTATAAAATTTGAAAGAAATCCATTCAAAGGAAGTCTATCTATCCGGCTGCCAAAGCATGAATAGTGAAATTTGTGTTTAGATTTAGCATCTAAACTGTAGATATTTACAAATTTTTGAAGAAATCCATCAAACGATTCATTATCTATTGGTTTGTTCATTCACTTGCATGTAAACGCATTAATTCGTATATACAGTTATTTAAATCAATGAAATTAAATGTGTTATCTTATGACTACAAATGTGTTCTTGATTTTGATGTCAATCAATTGGTAAAACAATGTCCAAAAACGATATTATCACTATAAATCAGTAGGAATGCTAGATTCGTGCGAAAGATCTATATTTTGTAAATATAGTTCACTATTGCTATGCAAGGTATTCGCTGTCTTATCCAAGGTGCTCAATTTTATGCGGAAGAAGGGAGATAAGACCTTCATTGGAGAACATGACAGAAAGTGAGGAGGAATGCACTCCCCCTGGTTTAAGTATGTGGCAAATACAAACCAGATTTTTGAATAATTGTGTACAAACCACAAGAATTTATAGAGTAAAATATGGCCAAAAATCATATGATAAATTTGGGGGAAATGATAAGATCATATTAAAGATAAATTTTTCATAATAATTTTTTTAATGTCATGCAAGGCATAGGGTCCTTCCTTATAATCCACAATTTTATGCGCAAAAGTAGGATACCTCCTTTTTAATGAAGATTATAGGAAAAAATATATGCAGTAAAGAGGATAACACCTTTATTAAAGACAGGATGATTTTTTTCTTGCAAGGTGAAGAATAACATCTTTATTTAAGACAATATGGAAAAAATTTATACAGAGACGAAGATAATACCTTTATTAAAAACTATATGTTTTTTTTTTTGCTAGAAGAAGATTAACATCTTTATTTAAGGCAATATGGAAAAAATTTAATACCGAGGTGAGGATAATACCTTTATTAAAGATTATATTTTTTTCTTGCAAGGTGAAGAATAACATCTTTATTTAAGGCAATATGGAAAAAATTTTATACAGAGACGAAGATAATTCTCGTTGTTTTGCAGGAATACTTTTATGACATAACATCACCAGGCAATTTAACACTGAAACAATGCAGGGTCGTATGAGTTTCAATTCGTAATTTTTAACATTTTTTTCATTAATTATCTTATTAAAGATAATTTTTGTACATTTCATCTATATCTCCTATATCAAAAGAATTTCTTATTTTTACAAAAAAAATATTGCATCGGCTTAAATAGTCACAAAATGAGTTTTGGGAATCGGAAATAAACAAATGAAATGTCATTATAAATTTATTATAACTTTATAATGTTTTTATTTTTTAATGAATTTTAATTAACAAATATATTATTTTGTAAATTACTATTTTTAATTAAAGAAAAAATTAAATTAAGGAATAAAAAAGAGCAAATAAAATGTTTAGAAAAATAATTTTTAATTAAATAATTGTTTCCCCTTGCTATAATTAATTGCATAATTATAAATTAATTATTCTGGTTAATCATCATTTTCATTTATTTCTCATTTCCCTGTGCGGAGTAAAATTATAATCAGTGTTATTATTTGCTTCCACATTGTTTTCCTTTGAATTAATTTCTGAAAAGTTAAAAGATGAAGCGATTTATAAAATATATTTGAATTATTATACAACAAAAAATTGTACTTTTCATTACTATTTATGCATTGTTTTATTCATGAATTATCAAATAACAATAGTGAAATTATGATTTATAAAATAGAATTAATTACAAAAAGTTAAAAAAAAATTTAATACCAATAAAAATCCATAAACTAGACCTTAAATTTTATTTTCTAATTATTTAGTTCTGTCTATATTTATTTAAATAATTTTATTGTGATTTGAAAAATATAAATGAATTCCTTAGAGGATAACTTAACAATATGAAAACAAGCATTCATAGATTTATAAAACAGCGATTCAAAATTAGAAATTTGGAACGTGTATGGTATACCACCAAAACATATATATTTTATATCAGCAACAATCTTTTGAAGCAACCAGTAAAAAATTAGCTTTAATAGAATAAAAAAGATTAGATTAAAACAAAGCATTATACCATATCTGTCATTCTTTTCATAGTTTTTTAACAATCTGCCAAAGTTATAAAAACAATAAGAGTACTCTTTAGAAGCAATCAGCAATTTATCCGTGCTAAGATCATGAATGAGAAACAGAATAAAAATAATAGACTGGAGCGCATCTAGTATGAGGTTTGCCGAATTAAAATAAATTTCCCGAGTTTTCTCTAACTTTAAGTACCCTACGTACTGTTATGGACTTTTATTATTACTTCCCTGAGCAATGATTCTCATGGTAAGGAAGATAGGTTTACAAATATAATAAGGGCTTCAAAATCAATTATTCTTTTTCATGGTGACTAATATGATAGCAAAAAAGAAGGACCCCGAAAATTCGAGAATCTTGCCGATAGATCCATTAAGGTTCTAGTTCTGCATTTTTTCTAAAACATTCGATGTTTTGTCAAGGAAGCATTAAAAAACAGAGAAACAGGATCAGTCGTGTAGACAAGTCAAGAGACGTGAGTAATTCAATTGAGCTCAAGCTGCTAGTAACGAGATCTCTCTGAACACTTTTGTGCTGTTATGATTGCTTATTACTTATTTTCTACTTGTGTCCTGATGTTTATAGTGAAAACTAGGAGCAATCATGAAATCATTATTATAAAACAACAGTACATTGAGAGTGTTGTTTTGTGAGCGCTTATCTTTGTTCTGGAACAAAGAAATCCTTCTTTCATGTTGGATAAAGCATCTTTTTCCGTTGTTGTGTCTGATGGACACTTTTTATTGTATGCGTGCACACAGCGGATTTTGGATCTTCTGCAACAGCATCAAAATTGAAGGTCTATGAGCTGAAATTGAAAAAAAAAAAACATGAAATGCTTTTCTTTCTAATTAAAGCTGTGTCATTGAAACAAGAAAAACTTTTCCTTATCCTGTATGCAACAAACATGATGGATTTTCTGAGGAATAGGGTCTCAAATCTGTAATCTTCAGGTTCCCAAGCCATGATTATACCCTGAAGTCACATGTTCTGTGAGCCAATGAAATACAGTAATTTCAATAAATATATATAAAATGAGAAAATAAAGCCTAAAAATGTGAAATAAATAATATTTTAATACTTTAATGTCACACATTTAAGACAACACATCTTTATTTAAAATTTATAATATTTAAATTAATATATTTATTTATATTATTTTTTTATTTTTTTTTTTTTTTTTATTATATATATATATCTTCAATTAAACTGTATCCAGTGACTTCATAGTTTTTAACTTTCTTTTCATCAAAAAAATTATACCACTTTAATAAATTCAACCAAACAACAATACACCCCAGAGGGATACCACTGGGGGTACTGGGTCAGAGTTGATCGTTCTCTGTTACAGATCTAAATTACTATCGGTGTATGAATGAATGAAATGCATGAATGAAGTCCGCCCCATAAAAAGGGTTTGTGACGTGTGCGAAATGGAAGTCAGACTTCTACCCTCGGCTTCTCCGGGGTCCATATCCTCAGAAGCTACTGCATTCCTTCCTTCCTTTTTAAAACGGAATGCGAGAACATCAACAACAAAAATTTGAGATCTTGGCACTTTCAGAACAAAAATAAGTCAATAATCACAACAAGAGCATAAAAATAAATCATTCATGAATCATACAAAATTTCATGAATGACCGAGTGATAAAAAATGCATTAAACCCAGAAAACAGTTTGAAACTTTCAGAAAATAACCTTTTATTTACCAACATTAGGGTCACTCACCTACCTGCAACATTTCCAATGTGCTGAACTTTCATCAGTACAAGTTAAAGAAACAGAATTTTTATACCTTTTTTACTTATTTATTTATTTCATGGCATAAGGATAGCGCGTCTTCATCGTGATCTGGACACCCCGGCTCGGGCATTGTTGTTATTTTGTGTTGTATCTGTAAGGTGCGTGAAAGCCCCCCCCCTTTAAAAAGGGGCTGTGTAAGCGAGTGTGATGAGTGAGTAGCAACAGTTGTACTCTTGGCCCTAGTTGGAGCTACTACAAAACAAGAGACGCTTAAATCGCTAATCACCTCAACGAGCTTGTCCATGACGAGTGCCATGAGAAACGACAGCATTTATTCCATTTTGTCCTTTTTAACTGAATTCATCTGTTTATGCCTTTTACAATCTGAATGTATTAGGTTTCATCCAGTTTATTAAATTCAAAAACAGATTATTCCATAAAAGGAAAGTTATTTTATATTACCCTGTATATTCGATCTCATATCTACAAGTAGTTCCTTGTTTCCTTTCGAACATGCATAAAGATCAGTTTTTTATCCTATCAGAAACTACTTATCGACAAATAGTCATAAATTCCGTTTGGATATGTATAAAGAGCATTTTTTATAAGCTATTGGAATCTATTTATCATCATCAATGTCCTCCTACGTAGGTTGATGGATAGAAAAACAGTCCTACTGAGCACTGAGCAGCGAATGTCACTCCACCGCTGTTTGGATCATTACTTTGGGCCATCAAACTAATTTCCTCAGGACCTCAAGGAAACAACATTTTTTGCCTCGACATGATGGATCTCATGCAGTTAAGATGAATTTTTTACGAAAAAATAAACAACGCACCGAGCAGAGAGCTTTAAATAGACCTAAAATACAGTATACACTTCACTAGAACAATTGCTGCAAATAAAATATTTAGGTACGAGGAAAATGCTATTTTTGAAGTTCAAACGCTCTCTATTAAATTGCTCTTAACCTTTTATCTTATTGTCTCTGCGAAGGTTAATCTGAAAAATAGCTAAAAATAAATATATAATGTTCTTTTATGAAATATTCTTTTTTTTCTACAGTAATGGCTGCACAATTTCAAGATACTTGTGCTCGGTTTTTATACCATTTGTTCATATAAATAAATTGAAATCCTTTATTATTCGGATGAGAAGGTTTTAATGGAATTCATAATGTAAAACCCCTTTTAGTACAAAATTTATTGCCCTTAGTATATCGTCTCGCTCGTACCTGGAATTATCTTTTTCTATTTGATTGCTAAATTAATAGAATAAATAAATTCGACTGACTAAAAACCGTTTTCAAGATTTTATTCAATTTTAGCACTAAATTTACGGAGGAAGTCAATTTGACTCATTCTGGATTTTATTCAAATTTAACACTGAATTTACGGAAAGAATCAATTTGACTCATTCAATCTTTTATTCAAATTAAACAGTGAATTTACGGAGTAAGTAAATTTGACACATTCTAGATTTTATTCAATTTTAGCTCTGGAAATTTGGAGAGAATCAAATTGACTCATTCAAGATTTTATTCAATTTTAGTTCTAAACTTACGGAGGAAGTTAATTTAACTCATTCTATATTTTATTCAATTTTAGCACTGAATTTACGGAGTGAATCAACTTGACTCCTGCAAGATTTTATTCAAATTTAGCACTGAATTTACAAAGTCAATTTGACACATTCTAGATTTTATTCAATTTTAGCTCTGAATTTACGGAGAGAATCAAACTGACTCATTCGAGATTTTAGTCATTATTAATACCACATTTAAGTAGTTAGTTAGTTTGCTTCAATCAAGATTTTCTTTAATGTTAATTTAAATTTAAGGAATGGATCTTTTGGACTCCTTTAAAACTATTGTATTTAGACTCATTGGGGTTTTCTTTTTTAAATTACTTAATGAAATGTATATAAATAAAGATAAATCCTTCAGATTACTCGCCTTTTTTTCCCTTCAAATGAGTCCCCCCCCCGGGGGCACCTCGAAATGAGGATGAGATGCTTCCGGCATGGTGGTTGGATCTCGCCACCCTGGAAAGTACACAAATAGGTGGGGGTGACTCCTCTCATCGATGACGGGACGTACTTCTTACGGGAAGGATTGAACCGTGCTCGGTGATGGCCCTTAAGTTCAATCTCAGTTCTAGCCAGTGTTGCTGTAATTAAATAATTTTATGGATAGTAGTTTTAAATGCATGGAATTTTTCTTGCAAAAAGATATTTCATATAAAAGCCCTAAAAATAATTGATACCTGAGCTTTTATATTCAATTTTGCCAATTTATGTAATTGGTTGCATGCAAAATGGAGCATAATGTAGTTATTTGTTACTAGAATGTGGTTGTAAAATGCAAAACGCGAAATTATTTAATGCAGTAAAAATTTGTTTCTAAAACAGAATTTATATCTAAAAATGTCTTCAATAAGGCTTTCTCATAATGAATTTTAAAACTTTTCATAAAACCCCATTTTAATTAACCCCATTTGAATCAAATTGATTCATATCAGTAAAAGTAAATCGATAATCAATTGCTTAATCCAGTTTTGTATATCTTGATACTGATTCATTAAGCTATACTTTACATAGTTTAATAATATGGCTTAATTTTTATAGAATCATCTTTAAAATTAAATCGTTATAAAGTCATCTAATCTCTATATCTATCAAAATATTTTTGTTTTCCTTTAAAGCTGAAATAAAATGGTTTTTCATATTTTTTTCCCTTCAATTTTTTATAGAACCGATTAATGGAATATTTAATTAGACGCCGCGAGGCTTACTCTCTTCCGTAATTAATACGTATCTTATATGGAATTAAAGGGGAAATGATGAGGTTTTATAATTTGGAATATATTGATGCTTGGATAACAAATACTGCATAATTAATCATAAATCCCGCATTGCACAGATAATGAATATTATATATCATATGTAATAATAATAAATATTGCATAAAACATTGCATGATATACCATCTCTCGGTTATTTATCCAAGAATTAAAATAACAATTTTTCCTATATATTCTACGATTGCAAATTTTTCAAAGAAGAAGTGAGCCCATATGTGTATGGCGATAGAAAGAGCAATTAAAATTAAATATCGTCAAATAATTTTTAAACTCTATTTTTTTAATATTTTAAAATTTATTAATATCCTCCAGCATCATAAGCACTTACATATTCTTAAATTGTCGAGGAAAATTTATTTATAAGTTATATCATTTTATAATTTATTTCAAAAACTGAATACCTTATAAATAATATTATGAAATCATAATTGAGATTTTCGACTATTCTCTAAAGAATTAGGTCCATTTTTTTTATTAACCCTCTCCATATATTCACGTCCAATATTGAAGAAACTTAATAACGCGCAAAAATTATTTCCACCCTCACCCTACCAATTACTGTTTAGCTTAATAGGCTGATGTACTATTTTAAAAATGCACGAGGTCCAGATATTGGTAGGTCTCCAAACTTTGAACTTAAGTCAGATAAATCTGTGTCTCTGTTTTTAAATTTCCACATCGCAACGTTTTTATCAGGCACCGCAAGGAGAAAAGGTATCCTAGTGATAATATTTTTGCTTCAAGTCTGGGGCACTTGAAGCAGATTCCAATAACAGTACGTCGTGTATATGGGTACACACTAAATTGGTGTTGTTGTTGTTGTTTATTGTTTCTTATGGCACTTGTCATAGACAAACTCGCTGAGGTAGTCAATGAATTAATCCTAATCAGATTCTATTGTCTTGTAGTAGCGCCAACTAGGGCCAAGAGTACGCCTTTTGCTACTCACTCATCACATTCGCTTGCACAGCCCCTTTTTACAGGGGACATATTAACTCATCTTATATATCGAACACTTATATATAAAAGAACCACCGTGCCCTAACCAAAACTCGAATTCGGGAGGTCCAGATCACGAGGAAGACACTCTACCTCTGTGTCAGACGCCGGCTAACTATACTACGAGCATTATGTGCTTATGTACAGATACTGAAAACAAAAATCTAAGCATTCGTGATGTCCTCGTTCCCTATGTATATTGCCCTTTTAAAAGTTTGTTGTGTCTTATGACACTTCCCATGGACAAGCTGGATGAGGTAGTCAGCGATTTAAGCCTAACCAGCGTCTCTTGTTCTGTAGTAGCTCCAATTAGGGCCAAGAGTACGATTTTTGCTACTCAATCATCACATTCACTTGCACAGTCTATTTTTGCAGGGAAGCACATTCACATATCTTACTGATAGAACACAGAAGAACAACTATGCTCGAACCCGGAACGCCCAGATAGCGGGGAAGATGCGCTATCCCTATGTCAGGACATCAGCACACACAAACTTTGTTATTCAAACTGCCTGTTGAATAGTTGAAGCAAAAAAATGACATCTCGGACACCATCCTCGCCATCTGCACCATCCTCACCATCGATTCAAAATTTCGTAGTATTTCCCCAAATAACACCTTGTATTGTTTCAAAACGATAGATTAATGTAACTAAATAAATTTAAAATCGCTATCTTTAAATGCTACTAAGAAGAAACGTTAACCCCTTAACTGTTGGGTCTTTTTTTCATACACGCATTACATTATCACCTCTCACTCTTATAAAATAAAAGTAAATTAATTTCAAATATACTTTAATTCGATACTACAGTTACGTTTAATTCATATACCTCAACTTTTCTCTAGATTCTTAGAACAAACAACTATGTTTTTCGTAGCAAAACTGTACATTCACGAAATGAAAAGTATTTTGAAATAAGATAACTAAGAAAACAAAATAACAAATGAATTAAAAATCTTTTACTAACTAGCAAAATTATGCAGAGTAGAGTTTTTACAAGAATTGAATTAATCAAGAAAACTATATTATTTATTGTCTATATAGCTTTGGAACTTGTTTCACAAATTCTTCAAAAAATGTTTAAATTTAACAGTTATGAATTTTCAAGAAATTTTAGGTTGTCTAAATTATCGAAAGCTTTTAAAAATTCATTTTTCATTATAATTTTTCCTAGACATGTATAAGACAGATTCCAAACTTATCTCATTTAAAATCTTCCAAAACTGATTGAAAAGATAAATCACCTAACCATGAAAAGTCAAACACAATCAATACGTTAAGTTCAATAAAAAAAACGCACGTACTATTTTCAGCACAGCAGCGAAAAATTAAATTTTAATTATTTCATGCACTCTTACTTAGTGTAATCTTCCACAAAATTGGAAAAGTTTCTTCCACATGAAAATTTAATTTGTCTAAGAGCGGTACAAGTTATCAAAAGAAGCACTGCCATAACTTTTGCGAATGTCTAGTTGATTGGTTATTTGTAATTGCAAAAAAAGTTTACGCCTACCTACGCAAGCCCAACAAAAAGATACTATAGTTAATTAAATTAGTTAGAAATGCCTTTTAGACAGTGCAAGCCTGTCATACATAGACAGGTATGCTTAAGGAATGGCATTATAGACCTCCCACGCATTGTGTTTATTACTGTGCTGCATACAATCATTATCTGTCAGATAAGCTTTCAGAAGTTACACCGGATCGTCCCTTTATCCATCGACTTAATGGAAAAGCGAATTATCTCTTGTTTTTTTAACAATGTGATTCTAGGAAATTGCATCAAAATGACATAAGTTGTTGTCATGTCTCTTTAGAGACCAGCAATGGCTGATCTAAGGCTTATAATCTGCCTTCTGATTCAATGGAAGTCGATGTCAAAGCTTAAAACGGCAAATTCATCTTAGAAATGGGAGGGAATGCTCATTTATACAAAATTAATCGAAATTAATAATTATTCTATAAAGAATAATGCAATATAGTATTTTTAAAATCACTTTTAATTATTTAATGCATGTGGAAGTCTAACCAAATCTTCCAAAAATATTAGGCTCTTCAGATAGCGGGGTTTTAGTGGCGTGGTGTCTAGGGTTTTATTAATATTTAAGGGTTCAATTTGAAAATTAAGATAAAATAATGCAAACGGAGGATGAAAAGACTTCTTTAAAAAAAATAAAAGAATTTATTTAGAGTTTAAGGGGGAAATTTACAATGGGGAATATTTACAGGGAAATATTAAATGAATTAAAACATGGAGATATTATACAAACATAAAGTTATATTATTTCCCCTAGGAGGACGTTAGAAGTAACAAAAACATCATATGACTGAAAACATAATACCGCGTAGCTTTACGAGCGGGAAACGTTGACGCGTGGACATGTCTTTATCGTAACGTGGTTAGTAGGCCTCTGCCTGAATATTAATTCTGACAGTTTTTCAAAAACTCGATAGATGGCGTTGTTCTGGAATGTTGTATTAATTAAAATTATCGTCCTCTGGGAGATGATCTAACCTTTTACAATTCTGGCTTTGAATTACGTCTACAATCAAATGTTGATAAAAGAAAAAATCAAAGCTAAAATGATGGTTAAGCAAAATAGCTCAATGGGATATCCTACACACATGAGAAAACAGACGCAAAACCTCGCAATGATTAAAATTAAATTCGGCTTCAAAATTTAATGAATTTCTACATTTTACAACTCCCTTGACTGTCTTTGAATACAGTAATTTAAAAAGTCAAGAATTTAAGCGGGGATTCGACATGAGGCATTCACACTAAAATTTCTGATTACTATTAAATTTGAGAAGATACTCATCTATCTGTCTACCTATCTATGCAGAGTCTATCTGTTTACCACTGCATGCTATGTGAACACGATAATTAAAAATTATAAAGAAATAAATAGGTAAAATTAGGCTTATGGTTTTAATCACTACACCTGTTAATCTAAATCACATTTATCACAGCATAATAATGTTAAATATAAGGAATTATAAATTAAAAATTACAGGTTGTAGCAAAAAATTAAAATTAAAATATATACTAATTAATTCACAAAAACAAGAGATTTTTTTAAAATAATTAATATAAAATTATTTTCCTTAAATTTATAAACAAATAATTGAATTTTTTACGAACTTTTTCACTTTTTATTTATAAAGGACTGAACTGTCCATAAACTCTTTCTATAGCCATTATAAACTAAAACAATAGCATGTTTGATATTCTAGGGAAGCAATTTTTATTAGAATCTACGAAGAATTTAGATAAAATCTGCGACATAATTGAGAGCATCACAGAGAAAATCGATATAATGAGGGCTGTTTTGAAAATTGCATCGGAAATATCTTCCGGCATGCAATTATTGTTTCCGTACGTTTAAATCAGATGACTGCTCAAAAAGATACCTAACTGCTATCAATAAAAAAAACTGTTATCCAATTACCAGAAACTGCTACTGAGGAAAAATTGTTATCAGAAAAAAGAACGAAAATGAGGATCACCTTTTAAAGGTCATCCAAATCAGTTATTTGTTAACAATATGGATAATCATTTGTATTTCTTGATTTTAAAATATCCCAAATATTCATGAGAAAATTAAATTTCTTTTATTAAGAAACATATATATTAAAATATCGCAAAAGTCACCTTTCCGCAATGTTTAAAGGGAACAGAAGAGGTACTCGAAGGAAAATCTACAGTCAAAAAAGGCGGGTTCGAAGTTCCTTTTTTCTCGAAAGTCTAAAAGTTATACGGCTATTTCCTAAAATTTAAAAAGTTATAATGTGTCATTTACTAATCATAAAACCCGAGTAATTACGAATGGTTTCGAGCTCATGATAATTAAAGTGTATTCCCATAAAATAAAACTTATTGATTCTTTAAACTTTTTTTTTCAATCGAGTTATCAAAATTTCCGAAAACATTCGACTTTGAAGAGTTAACAAAAGCATATTGTTATAAGCGGGCGATCACCGTGAGAGTGTACGGAAGGACAGGGCGTTGATGACGGCTGTCGAAGAGCTTGACGCCAGCCGGGTTGGTTTGGCGCAAGGAATAGTCTGGTAGCCACTGGATCGTTCACGAAGCTCCACATGTTTCCGCGCTCACGCTCGCTCGGCTATATAAGGGACGGGTTGCCGCAATCTGGCAGTTAGTTACGTTCGGAAGAGTAGCGACTCGTTGTAGCGAGCGGATTACTTCTCTCGCTAGTTATTAGTGAGTTGTGTTTATGTTTGCTGTTAACGTTGTATAATTGAGCTCGCTGTGATTTACTGTTGCTGTGCTACACGATATCTGTTTTGCAGTCTGTGTTTATCGTTCGTAAAGGCTTGTATTTACGTTGCTAGTGACCGTTGACTGCTGGATTGTTTTTTTATCTGAAGTTTTCCTTTATAAAGTCATCCTGTAAATAGCAGTAAATGAATTTGTTTGCGCTGTCCTCAAGTAAAGTCTATTCAATATAAACCCTCTACGCTATAAACGCTCTGCAACCAAGAAAACTAGGTCAAATTTTGAACTCTTCTTAAAATACAAATTTTATGTACCGAATTCATAGAATTCAGCAGACCGTGAGAAGTTCATGCGATAGTACTTGAAGCAGATAGTATATCGATTTGCTTTCAGAAAGAAATATAAAGTAATGTAATATTTTCTCATTCTTTTTAATAACTTTTTTATACGAATTATATAAAACGTATTGTAATATTTTTTTAAAAAATTGGAACTAGAGATTTTGACGAATTTCCACGTTTCAGATTTCGCCGAATTCCCAAGACTCAATTTTGTCACAGTCTGTCTATCGGTCTGTGAACAGAAAAGTTTAAAACTGTTTTGAGGTAAAGGGTTGAAATTTGGTATATAGAAGTGTGACGCAATTTGTAGATTTCTATGAAATTTCGAACAAAATCGATTTCTGGGAAGTCTGAATTTCAGAATGTTTGAGTACAAAGGAATTCGATAACTATAAAACTCAAAAATCTACATAAATAAAATTTCGTACATAGGTTTAGAAAAAAATTCCAACTCGATATTTTGAGAAATCTCCATTTTTCAGATCTTTCTGAGCCCAAAAGATCTATTTTTGAAATAAAGTTTCTCTGTTTCTCTATCTGTTTTTTTTTCTATGTTTGTGAACACAACTATTCAAAACTGTTTTGCGATAGTTAGATGAAATTTAGAGTATATTTTTTATATCAAATTTGTAGATTTCTGTCATATTTTCGGTGAAATTCTTAAACAGTAAATCTATTTGTCTGTCCGGTAATAAGATAACTAAAAATCACAAAAATTTGAATAAATAAAACTTGATGCACAGGTTTAACATCTAAAGTGTAGATCCGCATCAAATTTTGAAATAAATATGTCAAGGGTGCACCAGGGGTCAGGAATAGCCTGGTTGGTAGAGCGTTGGATTCGTATTCTTTAGGCTGCAAGTTCGAACCTCGCTGGTCGAAGACTTTCCGAGTGTGAAAGTGACTTGCGATCGTTAAATCTGTCGTGGTAAAAAGTTATCCATATCGAGAGTAATACCAGTGGGGATACTGGGTCAGTGGCGATCGTTCTCTGTTCCAGATTCTGATCTAAATAACGATCTGGTATGTATGTATGAATGAACTCCATACCGTAAAAAGGGTTTGTGACGTGTGTGAGCTAGAAGTCAGACTCCTGTCCGCGGATGCTCTAGAGTCCATACACTCAGAAAGTAATCCCCCGGGGGGGCACCTCGTAAGTGGGGATTAGATGCTTCCGGTATGGTGGTTGTATCTCGTCAACCCGGTGGGTACACAAATAGGTGGGAGGTAGGCTCCTCCCATCAATGACGGGACGTACTTCCTTCGGGGAGGGTTGTATAGAAGCCAGTGATGGCCATTAGGACTCGAAAACGGTTCCCGTTAATTGCTGTTGTGGCTCTCTGGTCATATAGTTTCTAGGGTTAATTCATGTGCCTTCGGGCAGGTCAGAGAGTTTGTTCTATGACTTACCCTCAGAAGGTACTGCACCTCTCCTTCCGTTGTAAAGCGGAACCCGACAGCAACAAGCAGTAACCAGTATAACAGTCTGCATTTCGCATTTATATAATCGTGATAACCAGGGAGCTTAATGAATTATGTAAATAAAATTTAGCGTGTAATTAATAAACATTTTAAATTTAGATACTTTACAAATTTTGAGTCAACTCCGTCAAATGGTTAAACGTCTAGTGATTTGTACTTTCATAAGCATTTAAAAGCAATGACATAAATCAATGTAATTTGGTATGTTATCTTTTGACTACACCTGTAGCTTTAGTTTTAGATTTTGGTGTTAATCAGGCAGGCAAAATATCGTCCAAAATGCCCATTCTCATGATAGATTCAGTAAAAATTCTAGACTCATTAAAAAGAAAAGATTTATATTTTGTAACTATCGCTCAACAAGGCCACTTAAAGTATTCGTGGCTTTACTCGAGGGCCTCAATTTTACTTGGAAGAAGAGAGGTAAGACTGTTATTGACGAGCATGCAAGAAAGTTTCGGGGCCTCAAGATTCGCAGGCGCATATATGTCATTTAAGGAATGCATAGAAATCTCAGAATTAAGAAAAAGTCTGAAAGTTGGAAATGATGATTTAAGTACAATACCGTTGTCGTTGTTATTAATAGCACTTGCCATTGCATTGGCGTAGTGACGGCCGTCATTGATTTTAAGCCTAATGAGCGTCTCTTGTTTTTGGAGTAGCGCCAACTAGAACCAAGAGTACGACTTAGATACACGCTCATCACATTCGCTTGCACAGCCCCTTTTTACAAAGGGGGGGGGTGTCACATTCACACTCCTAACATATTGTACACAGAAGAAAAACCGTGCTCTAACCGGGACTCGAACCCGGAAATCCCAAATCATGAGGAAGAGCCGCTACCTCTGTGCCAGGAAGCCGGCAAGTACAGTACTGATGATACCAGGTCATCTTAAAACTCTGAATTGCATGATGTCAAAAATTGTCGGGTTTTTTTACCAACTATTTGAAAGTTAGAAAGCGCTGGGGTTTCTGTTGTTGTGAAAAGAGATTTTTGATAAATATTTAGAATTTCGTGAAGATTTCCGATATTTTAGCAAGGGCCTATTCCTTGTTTGATTGGAAGATGAGAAGGTAGGGCAGTTAATGACCACTTTGTGGCCAATTACCTCGAAGAGAATCTCAGCTTAACAAATTGGTCAGTGTAAGTATGGACAATACTAAGATACGGCCACAACAAATCTGTCGATACTGCTACTACGTTCAGCGGTGGCAAGGTGGTTGTACACAAGCAGAAGAAGGTATATATATATGACATTTATTTTCCTTACGCATCGATGGTTATTTTCAAATAAAAGTAGGAATTATTTTCTACTAAGTCAGACGAAACGAATATTTATTTCGCTGCATTTATTAAACTACGCATCCAATATTTAAGGTTTACAGTAAAATAAAGAAATTAGGAAATAAAGCTTTATACTACCACGTTGATAGAATTATTTATGATTCAGACAGTAAAAATTACGCTGTGATCGGCGGTTACTTTGGAGATTCGCTAATGAGCTGGGAGACATCGTTGTGAAATGTTAACAAAAAAAAAGGGGGGAGAAAAAGTACTTTCTGCTGCCTTAAGGAGAGAAAAAATTACATTCATTTTGTTGTTGATGTTGTTGAAGATGGTTTCTCTGATAAAATATGTATATCTGAATTTACCGAAAGGCGGTGTAGAGAACTGTGTCAGTTTTATCAAATCTGGAACCTTTTTTTTAATTGCGAGAAAAATTTGAAATTAAATAAAAAAAATTTCTAAAATTGGCATGTTTCTTCGATAATAAAATAGTCACATTCAAGAATCGATAAAAATCATTAGAAATGATAAAAGTGTTTAGATGTTCAATAAAATAGAAAAGAAAAATCTATTATAAACATTTCATTGTAGACAATCCAAATGTTCTTCTATTTGGATATTATCATTAAGGTAATCACTTTTCTTTTCACTTCCACAAAATTTTTATTTATGTTTTAATTGAGTGATTTTTTTTAAATTGTATTTTAATATGACTTTGTTTTGTATTTGACTATGACTTTTATTTGACTTGCATTTGACTATGACTTTTATTTGACTTGTATTTGACTATGACTTTTATTTGACTTGTATTTTGCAACCATACTGCTGGTTGAAAAATCTTGTTCTGAAAGCAGGAGGAATGCATTTTTGCTGTTTGTTTTATAGAAATATACTTTATTTTTGTTTCTGTGCAACAAAACTAAAGTGTTGAGTTTTATTTTATTCAAGCATTTTTAATATCGTTTTCAACACCCAAATCCCTTTAATCGAATGATTATTTCTCTTATTGAAAAAATATTTTTTAAATGCGAAACAAATAAACATTTTTTAAAAAATCTAAATTCAAAAAATAAAACCAAATGCACACGTTTAGATAATTTAGATTTTGTTACGGCATTTCCTCAAAAAATTTTTATTGTTATTATCATTATCATTATTATTATCATTACTACTACTACTACTGCAAGTTAACAATTCAGATCGCAGGGACTCCCTCTCTTTAAAGGCTGTTTAAAATCCTTGGAATTATGTTGTTCTGTTGGAAACTTCTTGCTATTCTAAAGAAAGTCTTGATTTAATCCACAAAATTTCTTGGAGGTATTCTTTGACTTTTGTGCAGAATTTCTTTATCGGAAGTCCGAAATAATATTTTATAGTTACCTATTAAAAAATCCGAATTATTTTTTACAGTGCTGAAGTACGAGAACAAGAGCAGACTTTAGAAGTTTTGCTACAATTGTGTTCCTCTTCATTTTTATTCAGCAAATTTTTTGTTTCTTGATTTTCAGTGTTTTTTTATCTTTTGCTGAGAATATCGAATTTTCAGATATTTTTAGATAAATTGTAGATAATGCTTAGCTTTCCCACTTGCTGACATATTCTACTTTAAAGATAATTTTGCACTTTAAATTCTAAATCAGAAAAATGATCCTCTGTTTCAGCACCATTTTCAGATATTAAAATCATTTTCTTTGTTTGTTCCATTGATATATGAACTAATCTCAGAAATTGCGATTGATAACAAAAGCGATAAAAATTCTCCCTCTCATTGGGTGAGGAGATAACTTTTCTTCAGGGTGGAAGGCATTTTCCTATCCAAAATGATTGTAAGTAATAACTCGATTCTGCTTTTGGGGAAGCACGAGGAGATAATTCAACTCAGAATCATTAGGAGGGTGGAATTAATACTACCGTCGCTTAACACACTCTTTTTGAGCTATTACAGAAACTACTGGCACTTTTCATTTTCACATTCTAGTATACGATAAGAGTACACTAGAATGTATACTCATATATGATAAGATTACACTAGGATGTATACTCGTATACGGTAAGAGTACACTAGAATGTATACTCATATACGATAAGATTACACTAGAATGTATACTCTTATCGTATGGAATAAGTCTTGTAATCGGCAACTAAATCTTGATGAATCTCCATAGAATTATTGGAGATTATGGATATCTCCATAGAATCCACGAATTATTGGGACCCTCGTTTTGAATAGTAAGGCAATTAATCTACTAAATAGTCTACTATTATCCATTGTATGAAAATCTGAAATAAAATCCTTCATACATTCTGCATTAACTTATATTTCTTCTTGTGTACAGTTGACCACTCCGCCACCATTGAACATAGCAGTATCGACAGGATTTGTTGTGGCCGACTGTGGACTGTAGCAATGTCCATCCTTAAATTGACCGAATCTGTCCAACTGATCTTCTCTTCGAGATAATTGGCCCCAAAGTGGTCAAATACTGACCACCTTTTCCCCTACAAACTTTCAAACAGTTGGCAAAAACATTAACTTATTCTGGATTCAGCAGGAGAAAAAAGTGATATTAAAGAATTTAGCCTGAATCACTAGGAACAAGTAATAAAAAAATATATATTCTTACTTAGGTGAACAAAGAAAAATTTTATTTTAGTTAGTTTTTATTAAATAATTACAATTAATATAATTATGTATATACTTATGATAAAATCACAGTATTCAATGGAAAAATAAAAATCGGATATCCTTGTAATTTTCCATTTCTTTCTAGAATTTCCTTCTCGACATACAGCTCAATCTTAAGGTTAGGTAAGAGAAATGACCAACAATGGGATGACAGAGAAATCGAAATTGAACCTATAACTTAAAATTTCTTCAATTTTATTTTTGGGGAAAAATTCTTCATTCTAACTACTAAGCTACAACTTCTAACTCGCTCTCGAAAGTCATTTAGATAAAAGTATACTTAAAGCAAAAATTTTCAAAAAGAATTTTTATTTTCCAAAGAATTGAACTCGCATTCTTCACCTTCAAGTGAAGAAAATTAAAATCCCTGCAATTTACTGAATGAGCTACTGCCTGATGATTTCAATAATCATTACTAACTGTTAAACTTAAAGTACTAAAACTTTAAGTATTAAAAATTAATTAAATTTAATTAATGAATTAATAATCAAAATTAACTGTATTAATATAAAGTGTCATCCACTACAAGTAAAACTAAATATATTTTAACTTGACTGGATGAATAAAAATTATTTTATTAACGATTAAAAATTTGAACAAGATTTATTTTATATTATTATATATAGCATAAACTAATAGTAAAAATTGAAAAAAAGTATGAAAACTGATTTTATGAGTGAATTAATTAATTATTATTTTATACACTCAAGGATGTATATATCTATAATTTTTGTTAATTCTTTTTTATCCAAAACATTCTCTTGATTTATAGAACATAAATAAATCAACATCTGTTATTACTCTTTTTTCTTACTTTTAAAGAGAAATAAATGTATTAATTTTTCTTCTTTAACAACACAGCTACATATTTATTAATTTAAATAAGTTGTAAATAATTCTATTTTTTAATTCCTACTATTAGTTCACACTCTCCCTATATATATCTTGTTCGAATTTTCAATAGTTAATAAAATACTTTCTATTCATCCATTCAAGTTCAAATGCATTTTTGAAACTTAGATGACACTTGATGTTAATTTAGGTTTTTTTTGCTTATTAATTCATTAATTAAATTTAATTAATTCTTAATAATTTAATTAGAGTTTTAGCAGTTTACAATGAAAATGGAAATCAACAGGCAGTAGTACAAATGCTAGTATTTGCCTATTTTTCAAGTGAGGATGAAGAGTGCGAGTTCAATTCTTGCGAAAATCAATAATTTTTTGATAAATATGAATAAATATGGATTTTTGATTTATATTAATTGCAATCATTTAATAAAAAAGTAATTAAATATAATTTTTCTTTGTTCACCTAAGTAGGAATTGACTTTAATTTTTTTATATATTTTTTACTTGTTATTCCATACCTTGATTGTCTTCAGGGTAATTCGATTACTTTTTATAACATAGTTGAATAATTTTGCACTGCTATAGAGTTTCACATAAAAATTCGATTCCTTTAAAAACTATTTGAATCCGTATGCAACTGTTGTATCTAAACATTGATTTAAAAAATATCCATAATGGGAATGTTAATCCAATGCACACGTCCGTGGACGGTTAGGTTTATGTAAAACTTAGGTTCATACTTCTCAGTTTTAGATATAATGACGACATATCTTGACTTTTCATTAGATATATCCTTTTTAAATGCCATCAATGGTTTTTAATAAGTAATAATAAATCAAAAATATTAAATAATTTTACAAATGCTGTAAAAAAGAAAAAAGACAATTAAGAACAGATTCAACAGAATTCAATTCATGATTCAATGTAGGAATATAAGAAATCATGAAATCATTGTACACACACTCAATTATTTCTGCATGAAAATAAAATACTCAATAATTTGTATATTTGATTTTTCCATGGATCTTTTTTCCAAAGTTAGATACAATTAAGATGCTGCTGTCTTTTTAATAAGGAATATCATCTTTGAATGCCGTCAATGGTACCTAATAAATAAAATTAAATCAAATATATTAAATAACTTTACAAATGCTGCAAAAAAGAAAAAGACAATTAAGAACAGATTTCAACAGAAGGCAATTCATGACTCAATGTAGATATTTGATTCGTCCATAGATCTTATTTCCAAAGTTAGATACAATTAAGATGCTGCTCTTTTTTAATGTCATCTTTGAATGCCGTCAATTGTACGTAATGAATAAAGTTAAATCAAATATATTAAATAACTTTAAAAATGCTGTAAAAAAGACAATCAAGAACATATTCAGCTTAAGGCAATTCATGATTCGACGTAGGAATATAAAAAATCCTGATAATACTCAATTATTTCTGCAGGAAAATAAAATACTCTATAATTTGTATATTTGATTTGTCCATAGATCTTATTTCCAAAGTTAGATACAATTAAGATGCTGCTCTCTATTTTTTTTAAAAATATATTATCTTTGAATGTCGTAAATAGTACCGAATAAATAAAACCAAATCAAAATCTAAATAAAAGTCAAAATGTCGTAAAAAAAGAAGAAAAAACTGGATTGCCAAAAGTAGATTCAAAATACGGCAATTTTCGGCTCAACTTAGGAATTCCTGAAAACACAATATATTGTACGTACTTAATTATTCATCTACGGAAGTAGAATGCTCCACTAAATAAAAGAGAACAATGAACTAAATTCATCTCCAGATGAATGCCATTTTCTCTAAAACGATATAGACAAAATAGAAAGAAAAAAAAAATAGGCGAGGTAAAGTGGTGGTATTAGGAGAACAGGTTCCAAGAAAAATTATATTTATACTATAAATAATAAAATAATGTATAAAAAATTTATAATAACTATATAACATAAACCATATTAAAAATTCAATGGAATTTTATAATATTTAACGGTTTTCGAAACAGAAATCGATAATGCCAAAGAGCTTCCATTTTGTGCCAATAGATGGCACTAGTGCTTATAGCTTTTTTTAAACAATGCATCAGTGGATAAACGACGGAGACAAAGATTTTTTTTCCGACATACAATTAATCGAGTAAAAAAATCACTTTACAAAGTATGCTCTGATACAAAAATATGTAAATGAAGCATTAAGGTTTTGTCTCGATTTATTCAAAAATACAAGAAAGATTTCAGTTCAATTAATTCAAAAATATCAAAAAGGTTGTTTGAATAAAAAAACTTATTTCCTATTAATGAAAAACATTCAAAGCTCCATAATAATATATATTGCAAGATAGAAAAACTATGACCTAGCTGAACACTCAACATCGGAATGTGTTTAATATTATTGTTTTTAAATTGTTGTACTTTCATACATTTGGTAAAGCCTTAACATATTGATGAAATTATTTTTCCTACATATATATGCAATATTTGACAATAAATACCCAAAAAGTTAGCGAAATTTTTTTAATAAAATTAGTAGTATGCATTAAAAATAAAAGCTGTGCTATTTTTAGGCCTATTTAATTGGGGG
Source organism: Argiope argentata (assembly GCA_026289955.1). NCBI lineage: Eukaryota > Metazoa > Arthropoda > Arachnida > Araneae > Araneidae > Argiope > Argiope argentata. The sequence continues at coordinate 852,992 of JAOUZG010040121.1, forward strand.
GAAAAAACTTAAAGAAAGGAGTGCATAAATATGTTATTATCGTACTAATCAAGCATGCAACCGTTTAAAAGAAATGAGAAAAAAAAATTTCTTCTGAAATTTTTTTCTAATTAAAATTTATATCACAAACTAATATGGTATTAAATTTTTTAATTTAAACAATGATTCGACCGCAATAATTTGGCTGCAATCAATAAAATACTTCTTGTTTTCTATTCAGAAGCTTTATATTCTTTTCTTCATCCATATTTAGCCAATGGTATTTTATTCTGTTGAAATGTAAAAACTGTTGTTGTAATTCTGTTGAAATGTAATTAGAATAAAATGTGGCATATGAACTGTCCGGTTCTACGTTTTCCTGCTCAAAACTTTCTTTAAAAAATAATATAGATTTATCGGAATGTTTTTTTTTCCTCTAAAACTAGAGTATTCTTTTTTTTTTCTTGTATCTTATTCTACCTGAATAGTATTATTAATGGGAGAAAAATGGTTTATATCTAGAATTATCCTTAACTGATTTTAAACTATCATAACTTAAGCAAATACTAAAAGAATACACTATAAATATCAATTTTGCTTTATAAATATAAGTTTTTTAAAAATATAACATCATGTTTGATAACCGATCTTTCTTTCAATAATAAGTTTATTTCAGCTATATTAAAGTCCCGTTTTAAAGCAACAATGAAGCTTTTGGAGATAATTTTGAGAAATTTTGATCCGCAATTAGATATCTAGGATGACACCTGAGCTAGCATCCCCTCTCCAATCATCCACATCACACCAATGGGAGGGTATTTGGTTTAGATGAATTTAGCGAGCATTAGGCCTGCATGCACGGTGGGCTTTCGTTTGTATCGGGTCTCGAACCTTAAACCCTCTAG